>JAGFPH010006515.1:0-15842 GCA_018207615.1 Philaenus spumarius | reverse complement strand
CTCGAAATTTTCGAATTGCAATCGGGCACTTCCCGTTGCAGTATATACAATAAAATATATAGATTTTATTATTATTGTAATTCGTTTGATTCTTATTCATTAGAGGAAAGGTTTACTATTTATAATATTGAAAGTACAGCAATCCCTCGGTTTTAATGGATACAGATGATTGATACATCTCTGGAGTATGCCTAGGAGACCCCTAAAATTTTTCAGTGTTATACTGATAATTGTATTGTTGTAAATTGTGTTTGTAGTATTTTTTATGTATAATTTATGTTATAAGTAAGTATAGTTTTGTTATCAGTAAGTTAAAAAAATATTCTTCTTTTGTTTTTTGATGCATTATATTTTTTTTCATGTACAACCTAAGTGGGATTTTAAATTGTGTTTTTATTTATATGTATGGTTACAGTGTAACATGTGAATAAATATAATACAAATTTAAAAAATAAATAAAAATACAGTAGTGACTCTGATTAGTGAATATGATCCTTCAATATGTAATATTTTTTTAGCAGATAGTTTCAACATTAAAAGTCTATTAAAAGTGAATATTTCGAACAAATTTTTAGTCTAATTAGGAAAGTTTTAAGATGTCAACAACCAACAACATATCGGTTTTTGCAGATTGGTTTTCTATCTCTAAAGTTACTTTTATTAATTAAGAACAAGCATTTAACTAAACTATGCTAATGATATAAATATACACTTTCATAAAGATTAGTAATAGTTATTAACGTTTTACTAGTTTAAAAAAATTTTAAAAATATTCATACATAATTATTGGAGTAATGAAAATTACAATCAAGATGAATTAAATTTATTGAATAAATGCCATACGTCAACATCATATATATAGAAAGAGACAAAATCGTTAATAGTAATAGACTGTTTTGATATTTGCTAAATTTGATGTAAAAACATGTGTTCCAGCTCATACTACCAAAACATTTTAAGAAACATAGAAACTAGTTTTAATGATAAAGCAATTCAAAATAAAAACTATGCAAAGGTGATAGACTAACTAAAGAAGAAAGACGAAAAAGGTTAATGCAATTATTTTAATTATGGACAAAAATCATTACAAATAAATGCTCGCCAAATTACCTTTTACATTGTCAAACTAGAGGAATTTTAATTAAAACATTGTAACTCATTTTAGCGGAAAGCATTTTTTTTTAGAAAACTCATTGTTTTAATTCCATCTTTATCGTGGTTACATTGTTGGCTAAAAGTGTATAAAGAAAGAAGATTATGCCTTTAGTGTCTAGAATACCCTGACCAACATATCTAATTTCAAAATGGTTGATGGATCTTACACGGTCTTCTTCATTTTAACTAAAACACGCTTATATATATTCATAGGCAACAAGGTTCACTAAATCCATCCGGTGAATATATGGTTTCCTTAAGATATAGTGTCTCTTAATACGATCGTTTTAGTTGCAGATACTATATTTAATTATAAATTACAAAAGAGTGGATAATTTGCAAAAAATTAAGTGACAAAGAAAATCGTGAATTTTGAATACTTATAAATTTCCGTATATGTCAAAATAGTTTTCATTATAATAATAATTAGTAGTGTGTTCAAGATAAAGGGACTGATATGGGAAAACCCAGTTTAGGTTTATTGTTAACTGTTTAATGAGTTCCATCGAAATAAACGATAACATATCCATGTAGTACTTTATGCATTTGATAAAGAGGAAAATCATGAAATTTTTGTAATCTAGTTAATGGATTTTACACAACCATCAAACTTACCACGGAAATTAAAGAAGGCTACAACCTTCCGTTTCTAGATATGGTTGTGTTTAGGAAAAACCACTTTTTATCTTTTAGTGCATACAGAAAAACCAATCTCGGAGACAGATATATAAATTAATACATTCACTTACTGGTTTTAAATGTGAGTAGCCTAACTTCTCTTGTCTTGTGATTACATTTACTTTACGAGCATTGCATGATCATTAGGTAAATATTGTTGGTATTTGGCCTTGACAAAAATTTAATTACATTTGACTTAACTCTTTAAAGTTTTTAACTTTACAGATATAATTATATATTAATGGCTAACTGGACGATAATCTGTATCTTATATTTTAAAAGCTTTAATTGGTGGTATTTTGACTTACAGTAAATTATTTAAAATATTTTTGTACAGTTGCTCTGTCAAAACAGGTTACCAGTGTTGTATTTGATTTGGCATACTGCTAAGTTAAAAAAACATTATTTTTTGTTGGTAATATAGAATACTGTTTTTAATCTTTTATGGTTTGGAATAATATATTTTGTATGTAAAACAAAACAAATTTGGAACAACATTTGTAAAATGTAGGCTATACATATAAATAGCTTTATTATTGTTATATCAAATACATAAAGTTAATTAAGGCAACATCTAAACTAGATCCAATTACCCTTCTATCAAATATTTAAAGTGATTTAAATATTCAGTAAATTACATTTATGAGAAAATCAAGTTACTTTCAGAACATCATTTAAAGAAGACTTACAACGTTTAAACAATGTATAAGCGTCTTTGGAAAATATATATGGTCATCTGATCTTAGGCCTATGACATATTGTTATTTCATTCTAGAAAACTTGAATACACAATGAACTGTAGTAAACAAAATACATTGATTAATAGACAATTTGTTTTTTTATCTCCTTAAATTAAAAGGCCCTAATTTTCTAAACCGTTTAAAAACAGTTTAATTAAAGGCCGTATATCCTTATTAGTGAAAATGTTTAAAGCAACAGACACTAAACAAAACAGGATTTATTTCATTCCAGTTTGGGCAGCGCTGGATATAACGATCGTAAAATATAATTAAACAACCGAAGTGAAACCTTTAGGAAGTCGTTAGGAAAAACCTAAACCCTAAGTAAGTTCATTAACACCACGTTAGAGGCTTTAGTCGAGGAAATAAAAACTCCCCATCTTGTTCTTATTCCAATTATATTGCTCGAGTTGTAAGTTTTAACTGTGATTTGGCATTCGTGCATTTAAAATAACAAATCAACCATTTCATTTTAATATAATGTTACGTAGATATTAAAATTAGGTGCATAACGTTATATTTTATTACATTGTTACTATTTATATAATAGAACTAAACTAAATATGCTTGGCATACCAGTCTTTTCAACAAATTAACTGTCAAATTTAATCATTCACGAAATAAATTTGTTTTATAAAGATGCATCTAAATATAATGAATATAAGTTCTTCTAGCAATGCAAATTTGGATGTTTGTATTGATGATTTATACACTTGCCATCCTTTATGTGTTTAAATCTGTGTTTTTGTTAACAATGGAAATTAAGTGAGTGAAACTGCAGGAACGTAAGCCTAAAATCTTGGCCTGAAATTAACAATGAATTAATAAATGTAGCTGAGTGTAAGAAGTCGGGATATAAAATAACAAAAACATATTTCTTCTAGGATGTGTCGAAAAGTATGAATAACCATTATAACTATTAAAACTACTAATTGTGTATAAAGCAAGGAACTTTATAATAATGTCGATAACGGGATGAAAAAAAAACTTTCTACCCTGTAAGCCTCATTAAAACTTATTAATGAATCATAAAACTAGTAATACCAATAATATAAACAATTATTATTAAATTACTTAATTTTAAAATTACTTAAGAATGATACATTTTAATAAGCTTATGTTCAAAATGTGTTTAAAACGCAATATGGTTTAATACATCAAACCATAATTACAACCAGCATGTTAATATGATTTGTATTACGTTTCTTTTCAGTGTTTTTTAGTTGCACAAATCTTTTGTTATTTCTGTTATGTGCCAATTAATACTATTTTAATGCTTTGACTGAAACAATTAAGATTGGAGTCGACACTCGTAAAATTAAAAAGAAATGTAGTCATACTATGTGTATTTAAAGTATAAAAGACCTACTTTTTTTATAAAGTCTCGTTATTATAATAAATTACTTATAACATATTTTAAATAGAATATTAAGGACTTCCTGATATTAATTCATAGTAACTGATTAACTTTTTAATAATTCATTTAATTTGGTTCAATTTTGTAATGTCCAATTTGTATTTAAATACATTATTGTATGTATTATTTATAGTACATTTTAATAATTATAATGTTAAATTTGTTTTAAAATATTCATAAAAGTGCTGTTATATATGACAAATAATCTGTAATGTGCCCCACTTCAGACTGCCACGGGAGTTACAGTTTGTCAATTTTCTTTATAATTATTTGCACTCAAAACATTTCTTTCCCTGAGTTGCAATATATTGCCCGCAAATTGTATTGTTACTTTTTTCTTTCAAAATGTACTCAACAATGCTTTATGGTCGGTAAGAAGAGAAAAGTGTATGCTGTATATGTATTAATTTGTTAAATGAGTGTGCACAAAACATGATTGATAATGAATATTTATCACTTTGAATATACAATAGTTACGTTCTGCTTTTAACATTGTTCTAGAAACAAATGCAATGTATCTTCTCCGTTTGGATACATAAAAGATCTGGTATAACCCAGACAATGAAAGCTTGATGACAGGACAATTTAAGGGAAATATTTAAGTTATGATGAACAAAATAAAAAATTGCAGATGTAAATAATTACCTAGTTTTATAAAATTTATCATAGCATTCTTTTTAAAAACTCTAATTAACTGATTGTAGTTAACATTTATACAATTTGTAAAGTATAGTTTATATATTGGATACAAAAGGTAAATAAAAATTCGCAATACCTATAAAGCATTGGAATTCAGGTAAATTATTCGAAACGTTGGATCCAGAAATAGCTTGTACTTTATTTTGAGCTGTATGTAACCCTTTCCACCGATTAAGCACCCTAAGTAACAAATAGATTTAATGCAGAGTTCACGTTTACCTTTTACATCACATAAACCACACCACTTTGTTTTTTTTTTTTTTAAATTTGTCTAAAATTTTACACACTCCCCTGAATTCATTATATCGTCTTCAAATACCTCCACAAAATATAAGCCTATCAGTTTTGTTATAATTCGTCAAAATATACATGGTACAGAGATAAATCAAAATTTTACTCGAGAGTGTGAAAATAATCCTTTTCCCGTTGAAATAGTTATTAATTTAGATGCATTATTATTCAAAACTAACTTGTTGATATGCATCTGCAAAATAAATTTTAGTAAACATTTTACAACCTGAAATACGAACAATAAATAAGTAACATGTTCTAGGCAAAACATACTTGCAATCTTTTAACTTTGAATTTATTGTGGCAGAAAAGTCCTACAGTTTTATAGTCCTTATAATTGTTCACATTTACCGAGTTAAAAATCCCCGTCTGCATAGTTAGGTAGGCCTAGGTGTGTTGTTTTATTGTAAGAATTATGTATTTCTGATGTATTTAATTAAATCCGAATGAGATTTTTCACTGGGATTTATACTATTTAAAATAAAAGGGAGAAAAATACCATTCACGCATAGATATTCGTATATACGTTGTAATAAAGATAGTGTAAGTTGTACCAGAGTTGATTAAAGGCAAAGTTAAAGCACAGATACTAGAGACACGACTTAATTTATCAGCGTAAATGGTCTGGAGCCATCTTGATGTTTAGCTAAAATCACAGGGAAATTACAAATGAAATAATAAATAGTATTATTGATTGTATTCCGATTACAAGATTTGATATATTTGGGAAAAACGATTATTTGTATTTTATAAATTAAAGACTATGGTAAAAAGAAGTTATTCACTATGATAGAATAACATATACTGTAAACAGTACTAAAGAAAAATTTAATCTTAGTCTGCGAATTGTATGATTACATTTCAAAAACAGATGATATTGCTTTTTACTTTCTCCACCCTATAAGTAGTATATGGAGAAAGTATTGTTTTCGTAAAAATGTTCGAATTTGAATTTTCAGTTGAATTATCTGTTTTGGTGCTCCCAGAACCCCAAAAAATTGTTTAGTGCAATTATCTGTGTTGGTGCTCCCTGAACCCAAAAATATTTTTAGTGGAATTTTTTGTTTTGGTGCTCCCTGAACCCAAAAAAGTGTTTTTAACGTGGTGTCTGTCTGTCAGTGTGTCAGTATGTATACACGACCAGAGGGGACACTATTGGTCCGATTTTCATGAAATTTGGTATGTAGGTACTAAACCCTAATATCTCCAGGCGTTTTTTTCATTTTTTGGAATTTTTAATTTTTAAGGGTAATTTACCCCTAAAAACCAATAAAAAACGACAAAAATGCAAATTTCTCAAAAACGGCTCTAACGATTTTGATCAAATTTTCAGTATTTATAGTGCTTAAGATGCCAAACAAAATGACACCACCCGCTTTTATCAAAACTTCGGCGTTTATTATGGGGAAATGTTAAAAAATAAACAAGTCTATGTTGTCAATCTAGCATCACGGCGACGACCGCACGGGGTAGCACAACGGTAACGAGGACGGCCAGTAATTCAAAGGTCGCGCGATCGAATCCCGCCTGGGACAATAACTTTTTTATACGATTGACGTAGGTAGAATATTATTTTTTTGTTTTGTTCTAAAAAGTAGTAAATAAAATGATTAAAAACAATATTATTTTGACTACAGTAAGTTGGGAGAAAGTTTGTGTCAGTTAACTGATACCGTTTATTTGCTTCGGGGTAACAAAGTAAACTTATATATTATGCTAACTAGCAAGAGATGTTTATAAAATATTTAAAATAAGAGAAAGTATACTGAACATAAATGTAAAGGAAATGGATGTCATTTTATATCGTGTAAATTAAACATAAGTAATTATTATAAAACATCTAAAGCTAGTTAAAATAAAATAACTTACATTAAGTAATATGAAAACAAAAATGCTATTATTTGTTGTTCGAATATATTGGTAAAAAGTGATTTAAAATCTTATTATGAATACATGAAAGAGATGCGTATCTAATGATTCAAATTGTACCTTGTGAATAATTAATAGTTATATATACTTTCTTCAAATTATGATATAATGTAAATGTTTAGTTTTCTTTGTTAGATTATATATTCAAGTGTATTTTAAAAATGTTTGTTGTGTAATAAAACAGTCACATTTAATATATTCTGTATAAAATATATTATTAAGGTTATATATACTATATAATAAATGTTCAAATACCTTTTAAAACCTTTAAATATAAGATGTAATATTTTAAGACTTGGGTTTTTCTTAATCCATCTCAAATAGACTTACAAGTTGCCCAGCAATTATTTTCAGTATAAAATACTGTTTTAATCCCCTAAATAATACTTTTAAATCCAATAAAATTACTACTTTTTTATTTAATTAAATACTTATTATATTTATCATAGTTTTAACCAGGAATGTACTTCAATTAAACAAGTATTTAACATTACCTAATATCATACCTGCACATTTGTTATATTGCAATGCACAGTAAAATACACAGTTGCCTAGTATTAAACAGTTGCTTGACTAACGCGTGAAGAAAGTGGTGACATTAATTCTATACAACAAATTTAAAAGTAGTTAATCCTAAAAGGAAAGTCATGTAACTAAAAGTGTCACTTTTCATCCGACAGCTTAACCATGTTAACCAAACGTAGATAAAGAGATAAAGTTATTGATGACAACTTTGAAAATCCACGTGAAGGAAAAAGGAGTTAGTCATATTCAATAATCATATCCTAAAATTAGACACATGCTATATATCCTCAGACAATTTAGTCAACAAATTATCTGTAATTTGTATTGCGTTTAGTTCTTCAAAAACCTGTTTAAAATAATTATGAAGTAAGTAGAACACACATTTGTATTTTATTAAATTACTAAAGCTAGATTTCAATTTCAACATTCCGCCTAACATTGTTGGGGATTTTGTTGGGCGCAACGTTAATTGCCTATAAGTTCTTTCTTTGCTTTGAGCCCAACAATGCTTGAATCAGTGTTGTAAGTCTTTCACTTTTTTTCCATTTGAGCTTACATCAGTAATGAGTCAGCTCGGTAGAACAAACTTCTGCAGCGGTTTTTGTGATGGCTGGGATATACTTTAATAAAAACACGCAAACCACTACGGTAATGGGTTCGGAGTTTTTTCGAAAAAGAGAACTTAAAGGTGCACTTTCTTATCTTATCAAAAATAAGATTAACATAAAATCTATAAAATAATAAAAAAACAAACCCTTGCTAACTTTGTGAAAATAAAACAAAAAAGTGAAGACCACTGACGCTGTCAACTAACAGAAAAATAATACACTTGATAACCGTATGAGCTGCTTTGCGCCCAACATTACGCTTTAGCTGAGAATGGTCATCTCTTTACAGTTTCCATTGTATTTTCCACAAAGCTGCAAGACATTGCACCTCAACATTTTTGTCCCCAACATTGTTATCCGCAAAACTTTAAGTAGCGTCAAATTTATGCATTTCCATTTCAACCTTGCCCCAGCTTTGAGTTAAACATTGCTGGGAGCTTTTTGTTGTTATAGTATCCTTAAGAAACAAGTATTAAAACCATTATTTTATAAAATTAGCGTCTTTTGTAAATTAACTTAGAGTAATTTACTTCGTGAGTAATGATGTCTTACATGATTAAGAAACAAAAATAAAATATAAAGAAAAAACCGTCAGGTATGGATTTATTTAATTTAAATCAAACAAATGGATTACGTTTGATTAGATGTATGAGTTAATGAGAGGAATAAATACTACATAATTATCATTTTGGTCTTTTAGAATAAAATTAATCCTTTCTTTCTAATACTTTATATACTATACCTTGCCCGATTAGGAAGCACAGAAACTCAACTTTCCTTAAAGTAAAAACTATTAATATTAATTTAAAGTAAAATCAGTACAGAAGGTACTTGGTGAAATTCTATAAGCTCAATATAAACAAAATAAGCAAACAAATATTCAACTAAAAAATATAATGAATAAAACAAAGAAGTTACTTTTTTATATTTAACAAATAAATTCCACATAAGCACATAATACACAATTTGAAAATTTGATAATTTAGAAATTATTACTACTGTATTATATGAGTCGGCAATTAAATAAATATATTACATTTTACCCTATAGTTCCATCACTTATACAACCGTTTACCGAATCTATTGTTCCTATACAGAATAATGACACATTCACCGATTTTTAAGATTATTTTTATTTTTTCATTTGTGATAAAAAATATATTTTAAGAATAAAGTGTATTAGTTTTATTACCTTTAGGTTGAGACTTTAAATTTATTACTTTCAGCCACTAACCATCATTAAAATGCAACATCTTTTATTATGGCCCATTTTAAAATAACACACGCAACTTTAACGCCAATGGAGAACTTTCATCGATTTATGTTGTGGATAAACTGTAATACCTATCAAAAAACTGATTTCACCGGCAGTAAATATTTTTTGAGATTTACAATTCATAAGGCGGTTTTTATATTCATTTTATTATACCTTAGAGCAGGAGGTAAAGTTTTTGATTTATGGTAAAACACATAATTTATGGTTTTGAATAAGTTTGTACATTTAATAAACATGATCAAATTTGTATCAACTGTATGGGTCAGTTACCGCGTAAGGTGTACAGAAACTCGAAGAAATATAATACATGTTAAACAGATCGATATTTGTTGTGCAATAAAGTTGTGTCATATTTCCAACAATGTATTTTTTGGCCATTTTCACATTGTTTTTACAGTTTTTCGTACTATAATAATATTTTTTATAGTGGATTTCTAGTTATTAAGTTCGGCAGTTCGATATCCTGTTGAACTAAGCGATTCTTAAAAACACCTGTGGCATTGCGGCAGGACAGTTTCAGGTCGAATACTCGTAATGTGTATATTTCCTTTCCCTCTCCTTTATGATAATGTTATGAAATTTAGAACATAGATTGAGAAATATCATATAATAATACATATTGAAACATACTAAATTATGAGTATAATAAATTCTAATCCAGCTGCTAGATAAAATATACTTAAATAATTTTATTAAATTTTTATGAAATATATTTACAGTAAAACAAACAATGAGTTCTTTATTAAGTTATATTCAATTCAATAAATACAAATTATATTGTTGTTTTCAATCAAGAAAAAATATTCAATAAACGAACCAAAAAAAAACTGAATTCCCTGAAGTCTTTACGGGAATTTGTTTGTTTAGAATTTAAAACAAAGAACAATATTAAAATACAACAAAAATAATCTTAATATTTGATCAGTACTATACCCTCATATATTTGTCGATAGGATATTAATAATTGTTGGTAGACTATTGTTAATATGTATATATAAACAAAGTATATATAGTGTATAACTGGCGCCATATTAAAAATAAAATACCTTAAAAGTATTTAATGAATCTGCGTGATTGATTTTGTGGCTTGAATCCCAGGTAAAGTCGTTTGTGTATGTATATACTTGATTGCAAACAGTGTGTATGTTTTATTAACTTTAAACTTTTCTAATTATTAAATTTGAGTAAAAGAAAAGCATACAAAAGTTTTAGTTTTTCTAATTGAAGGAGAATTGATTAGCTTTGTTGAAATTAATCACAGCATCACACTGTAAGGTTATATTCATAAATTATTTGAAAATTCCGATTAATTTTATTGCAATATGTAGTTACTTGTCACAAAGCTATATTGTTGATTTTTATTATCTTATAGTTCGGAAGGTATTAATTTATTTCTAACTATATTAACTTATTTTTAAAAACTAACTGCCCACCGTTTTTTTTTTGTAATTTTTCCTGAAAGGTTACGTTTTGTTTTGTCGATTTGTCAGACATAATTAAACCTAATTGAAAATTGTATCTAGCTGTGGTTAACGTGCTTCGTTTGGTGACAAAATGAAACATACACATCACATTTACAATAGCAAACTCTGGTTTTATCTTTTTTAACTTAATGCTTGAATAATAGGCAAAACTACGTAAAATATCAGAAAAAAAGTGGAGAAAATTACTGTGAGCTGTAAGTTTTAAAGAAATTTATCATAATTAGTAACTACAACCTGTCCAGTAAGTCAATCAATGATAATTACTCTTTACTTTATATTTTACAGAGAAATAATAATGTTCATATTTGCTTGTATTACTAAAATTAACTGATTCCAAAAAATTGTTCTAGTCTTTGTTCTTAATCTGTTTGTCTTATAATTAAAATAATTTGCTTATTTATATTAAATACTTTAACCTTATAGTATGCTTTGTTTTTAACCAAATTATTATAACTAAAGCAATTACATAATTTTTAAAAGGATATTAACATTTTTATTGTTTTTTGTTAACTATGCAGAAACAGAACATTCTGATGTGCCAGTACACAAATTAATTTAAGTCGAAACTTTCTAAAATTACCTCTAATTACAATCTCAGATTTCGTAGGCACTGTTAATCCTACAAATACTTGATCTGGATATGGTAGCAGCTATAATGGTGGCATGTCTGGTGTTCAGCTAAACACATTTTTAATTCCTTAGAAGTACCACCCATATAAGGTACATTTATAACACTAGCGATAATTTTTATTGTAAAGTTGAATTGTTTAAAATTGTAACTTTTTAAACTCTATATTAAGACGACTGTAGTATTGCTAAATCCCCATGCAAATTCATCTTTATTTACAAAATATGGAAGGTATTGTAATATATGGTAAGTTAAATTTAAATTACATTTTCATCTGTAAGCAGCAAATTACACTTTTAAAAATCATGTAAAAGTATTGATTAATCTCTAAAACATATTCAATTATAGTATTATATGATATGGATGAAACTAAAAGTTTAAAACAAATTACTTAAACGGGAAACGAAATATCTGCAATACTACTTACAATTTGTTAGCGGATTGTCGAAGATTAAATGTCTTTGTATGTGTGTAGCTGTACATTAAGCTACTATTCAGCCTTAAATTTAAACGGTAAGTTAAATATATAAATTATTGTGTGTCATAATTGTATGTAATTAGTTAGATTATAAAGTGTAAAGTTAAAATTGGAAAATCGTAGTTGATTTTTTAGTTAGCTGTTAATGTCGGTATAGACATCACAAATAAATTATTAATCAATAATGTATAACAATTATAGCGCAGTATACTGTTCAAGTGGCACACAATTACGAGTAAACCTGAGTTATGTGTTTATAAAATGTCATTCAGTTTTTAAACATGTTGATATACTTTTTATGACTTCAATATTGTGTGACAAACGACTTAAATATTTCCTAAGTAACGATATTTTATCGACAAATGATTGGCTTAGTTTCATTTTGTTTGAACATAATGGGATACATTATATTTTATTTACCATACTTGTGACAAAATTAAATTTTTGATTGATGATTGGTTGTATTTTGTATTTGTATTTTAAACATATATGATACTATAATATGTTATGTTATTTAATTTCTGGAAAATCTTATATCAATAAGACAAACAAGAATAAAAATGAGAGAGAATCCATTGCTTTGTTTTAAGAATAAAGTTCCCTTGGGAACAATACACAAACATGGCTTAAGATTGCCAAAGTGAAAATCTAAGAGAAGACAAAAACAAATATTATAAATACTGTAAATAACTTTACATCTACACTCCTATGCTATAAGCCTGTTTTTATAAAAGGTGTTATGTTTAATAAGTTTGCTTACGTAGGCTGAATGTAAGTAAAGTGTTAGAATGCAATTTTGTTTATTATAAAATTCGTTATTAATACGATTTGTAAGTAATGGAATGGAATGTGTTCAAACCACAAACTAGTTGACAATCCACAGTATTATGTTAAATGTTCGGGCGATCAAACAATTATTATTTTAAACGCATTGTAGACTTATTCTAATAATTAATAATTATTATTGTTATTATCTCACTGACAGAATCAAATGACAGAATTTTTATCTTCGTAAATTCATCTTAAATTCCTTGGCTATATGATAATTCCATCACTTTAAACATACAAGCTTAATTATTGCTATTTATCATAAGGCAGATCATTTATTTAATACATTTAAGAGGATGCAAATTATATTTTTAACACATTGGATTACTGTGTTATTTGGTGCTACGTATATTTAAACCTTCATTAATAAAAATGTAATTTAAAAAGCCAACGTAAATTTTTTTCTAGAAATATATCCGATATATATTTGAAACATTTCATAGATTTGTTCCTGAAATTAGAGTTTGGCTAGGTAATTATGGTAACAGTTGATTTCAATTTAAAACAATCTAATTATATTCCACATAATTATGGAATCATCAATATGTTAAAATTATAATAAAATTGGTCTGTTTGGAGTTATAATTTATCATTTATTGTGTTTGCTTTATCAATAAAAGTTACAATTATATTTCTCATGGCTTATTTTATGGTGAATATAATATTTACTTTTTGTATAGTAGTTATTAATGTAACACACGATCAAAAATAAAAATATTTCAGTATTTTTATTATATGAATAAAATCCGGAAGTAAAAATCCCTTCTACAAATAATATAGTAAACGTAATAAGCTTACATCACAACTAAGTCGAGAAATATCTTTATGGAGTGGAAATAAGCCAACCGTGAATACTTCGAGTTACAACTTTGCCCCAGTTTTGAATCCACTCACAACTTGTAATCTGGTTTGATATAATTTGTTTTATTGGTGAAATAACTTTCTTGTTTTATTTCAAGATGTAGAACCAATGGTTATGGTCAATGGGATTTTTAGATTACTTATTCAAATATTCGCAGTCTTATTAACTAACAAGTGTGACTTGTTTCCTATGTTATTCTTAGTAGGCTACTAGAAATACAGTATTAAGTACCCGATTTCATTTGAGAATGAATATTTTCTTGGCAGGAGTGCAATTTAAACGTGAACATTTAAACTTACTTGAATTAAACTTAAAAAGTATAATAATTTTGTAAAACATTTTGCATGACATATCAATAAGTTGATACTTACAATTTTTTAAATTTAGTATTTTATTTAAATTAACTTGTAAAGGTTAAATTTAAGTGGCAATACTTTGAGATGGAATAGTACCTGAGAAACTGCACTCATTCTTTAACATGCAGTTTCTCATTATATAATGTTTATACTCTTCATGTAAATTTTGTTTAATGAAACTTTACAATAAATTATCTAAGCAACACCAACTTATTTATCCCCTCTTGTTTATTTAATTATCCTTTGTTTATTATCGAGTGTATTCTATAATGGTTATGCAAAATACTGTACTAACTAACTACTATGCAGTGTCCTCATAGTACTTAATAATATATATAAAGCGTATTCTCTATTATAGTAAGTTAATAACAAAACAAAATATATTTATAATAAAGTTTGTTAAGTTGAAACAATTCTTTATTCTAAAGCCTTATTGAATGAGTTGTGCTCCTAAATTAATTTGACCGCGTGCTCCAAAAATAAGTGTTTCAGTTAGACCCTTTGGCAGCTAAGTATATATTTTTATTATAAAGAAGCCCCAACCATATTATTTAAATTGTCTTAGTTTTAAAATGGGAAATTATTTTATTTTATGGGTTAGGTCTACATTATTACATGGATATGATTTTATTTAATTGACTTAATTAATTGACATTGAGATCTGTTAACAAAAAAGTTTTATAATTATAATTTACATAAATTAATTTGAGATCATCCTGTTTCACACTTACTTTAAATTTTACTTTCGATTTTTACTTTACTAAATTGATTTAATACACTCTTTATTTAACTTTATTGATTTTTGTTTTACTACACAATTTATATAATTCTTGGTCCCTTGAGGTTCTTGGAATTATCTCTGGTTTCGTTGATTACTCCAATAATTTGATAAATTTATTGTTATATAAAATATTATTTTAGTAAGAATTGATTAAAATTGGGTTTCTTGTTGGCTAACGTTTATATTTAACATAGATTGTAATTTTATGAATGATTTTATGTTTGAAATTCGTTTGAGTGTTTTAGGGCAAAATATATTTACTTATGTTGAAGAGCTACATAATATGTTAATCCTTTACCGGATTCTTGAAGAAATAATGTTTTCCCAATTCTTGACTTCATTTCCAACCTCTTTTTGTCAAACGTCTTTTTCTTATTAGCTATGATATTTTTATATTTTTAAGTTTCAGCATCTGTTTATGTTTTGCCTTTCTCAAACAACTTGCTTTGATTTCCATATCCTTCAGGAAAGATACTTGAAAATCTCCACATGTAAATTTTACATGTGTTTTATCACGTAGGCCAACTATTCTCACGCCATATTCAGGAATTGTGACATACTGTAATAGTTTGCACGTGTGTTTCTAACATTAGTAGTAATATGATTAATTAATAACTGTCTCCAGAACAAAGATTATCTAATAAAAATTGCTTTAACCCTTGAGAACTCGCGCAGTATGTCATCACACTGGAACTCGCGCGCGGTACTTTAGACCGCACTGTATTAGTCAGGTGCTAGGACAAAATAACTACGTTATTAATTGTATTTTATAATATAATTTAAAATTTAAAGCGTTAAAGAAATTATTTACATATAAAACAAAATTACAAATAAAAATTTTACAAATGATTGTTTATACGAAAAAATTAACAATAACGAACACTCGCGCGAGGAAGAAACGACCGCACACAACGCAAGGGTTTAGTAAACGCACTATAAGCACTATAAAACTAAAATTGCTCAAATACTTAGTCTCTAATATGTACAGTAGGCCTATTTACAGTTTATATAAATAACATAACAACAAAAATAAACATTTTACAAATGATTGTTTATACGAAAAAAATTAACAACAGCGAACACTCGTGCGCGGAAGAAACGACCGCA
>JAGFPH010006514.1:45666-59811 GCA_018207615.1 Philaenus spumarius | reverse complement strand
TTTTTTTTTTAATCTTACCTTTACACAAGTAAACACTAACATAATACTGGCTACAACTTGATCAATCACAAATTATCTACCCACAGGTTTAGATAGGCCTACTGTAATCCAGATTTTTTATTTTGTTTTTAGATTGCTCATCAATCTTGCTTGGGTTTATTTAATTTAATCATTGTTTGTATTTTAAATTTGCAGTCTATTTTGAGCTACAATGGTGGCGCCGTTGTGGCAATGAAAGGCAAGAATTGTGTCGCTATTGCAGCTGATCGCAGATTTGGTGTGCAAACTCAAACTTTATCAACAGATTTTCAGGTAATTTGACAAATTACTCTTGTAATAGGACATTTATTTTCTTAATGTATTGCTGCATTGTCTGAGTTTGTATTATATTTTAAAGCATTACAATCCTTCTGTTAGAATTGTTTTGCATTTCTTCAATAAATAACATTATCATAGAGTTGGAGGCTTTTTATAAATAAACTTTCAGGAACTAAGAAAAAACAATCCTTAGTTTAAATGTGCAAATTCTCCTTTTTATTTTTGAACTGACAATTGGGCACTGACCTTGTGATCTAGGCCTAATCTAATGCTTTTTAAATAATGGTAAGATGTATAAATATATATACAAATTATGAATTGTATTTCCACTTATGTGGCTTATTAAAGCCCAAATTGTGGAGCCATTTTTTTTTATAAATAGCCTATATGAATTCAAATTGATTTTATAAATAGTTTTACTAAGTTCACATTGAGATTTATTTAACTTTGAAGTTAAAATAAGTCTTTCAATTAATTAATCTCGGTTTAGTTACAGGCCTAGGGTTGAATAAGCTTTTGATAGCAACACATTGATATGAAAAATTAGTTAAATGAATTATAAGTATAGCAACATTTTTAATGTTACCGTCATTGATAAAAGTTTGTCTTTTAAGTTCAGAGTTTTTATATAAAATATTTATCAAAATAAATAATTGTCACTGATATAAATTAATAACAGATTATACCACGACTGTTTTTGCACTCTTAGCAATGCTTCTATTACTTTAAAACTGTTTCAAAATTCATCTTACTACTTCAAGGCTTGGGTTTATACTCATTCTTCAAGTTGAAATTCAGCTCGTCCCTTTTGTCGGTTTTATTTTACTCGCTAAACTTTCCTGGCGCTGTGATAGCTAATTCTCTATTCTGATTGGTCAATCTTGCATTCCTTCTTGTAATTTAATCTTTAATGTTAAACTATGATACACGTTCGTTAATTGTACATAGTTATTTGTTATCTGTTTCTTATTTGCATTTTTCTTATTATTTATTGAAATTTAATTAATTAAATCGCGCTACATTTAAGATCAACTTGACTCCCTCATTTGAAACAAACATGGTTTCTCTATTGAAATTCTCTTGGTTTGTAATAGTTATTATAATTAGATTCTAACACATTTGATATAAAACTAATATTCATTTATGCCCTAATTATTTCTAATTGCTAATTACAATTTTATCGGTTGCCACTGTGTTCTATTTGATTTTCATTTTTATTAACTTGAGTTTTCTACTTAACTTGGTTTGTTTAACTTTTGAATATTGGGACACAAATATCGTTATTTGAATGATTGTACTGTTTCTATACATCTGATAGGACTATGATGAATAAATAAAAATAATGAATACAATTATTCCTAGTGTGTGATTTATTGTGATTAGTGGTGTAAGTTTAATATATAGATCGTGTGTTTTTGTGTGCTAAATTAGGCTTATGTTAGTTCATCTATTTACCATGCTTAGGTTAGTTCAGTTTTGCATTAATTATCAGTTTTGCACAGTGTTTTGATATTTAAGTGATAATCGAATTATTTCTAAATTGATTCTACATATGAATTTTATCTGCTATTTTCTGTACAATTGGTTAGGCTTAATTTAAATTACATTTGCTCTAGGCTTGTTTTTTTTAACATTGGTTGGTATCTAGTCGTTTCAGTAATTTAACGTTGCCATGTTAGGCTATTCGAGTTTAATATTTTGATGGGATTTGGTATCGTTATAGATGCCAAAAATTTGGCCTTGTAAATAAGCTTGTAGGATTAGAATCTATTGCACTTAATATGAACTTTCCAATGATAACAGAGTTCACAAATTGTAAAACTTCTAAATTTATTTGGCCAATAGGTATAATGCAATCAGCTTGAACTGAACAATAGAAAATGGAATTTCAGTTGTAAATCTTCCTTTGACATTATGGAATCAAATAAACAACAAGAACAAAATGATGATAAAATGGGTCTCAATTTCAAGTATCTTTTGTTCTCACGCCATCATCAGCCTCCATTGAAAATTAAAATCTGAACCGTATGCCATAAAATATATTAGGCAAATTTGCATATATAATTTTTAATTCATTATTTAAAACGTAACCGCGAATGTTTTTTTTTTTTATTTATCAAAATTGTCTAGCATTTCTTTATGTACAGTTTACTCTAGCTGCTTTTGTTTTCATTTTAGTTTCTATCAATCAAACAATTTTATCGGTTAGGTATTAATATTTTCTTTTATTAACAGAAAATTTTTGAAATGGGTCCACATCTTTATGTTGGCCTACCGGGCCTTGCGACTGATACCCAAACAGTATCTAACAAACTTCGCTTCAGGAAGAACATTTACGAATTGAAAGAAAATAGGCGAATGAGTCCAGAGGTGATGTCTGCGATGTTGTCTAATTTGTTATACGAGAGAAGGTAAGCATAGGCCTAATCATGAAGGTAAAGTACTTTCATAAAGAGCTATTATATAATTCAAATTTAACATAGGAAATAAAAACCTTTCACTATGGGGCACAATCAATAATAGCAGGGTTAATTGTCCCAACATTATACCTAAACCATGCTTGCTTTCCCTAAGATTTGTAAATTTTTTTGTAAACTTTGATTTATATATATATATATATATATATATATATATATATATATATATGTATATTTTTTTAGTGTGGTTTGCAAAATACTTTGACTTGAAAATCTAAAATAATCACTAAAAGAAATAACATAAAGCTTCTCGTGAAGTTGTTTAAGACCTGAATTCAGAAATTTTACTCGGCTTAGCCTCAACACAACGTTACCTAAGCAGAAATGTAGCTGAGCTTTCATATTCATAAACAATGCTCCCTATTGTCTTGAGCGAGAAGTAATTGGTGCTATGATTTGCTTGGAGCGTTTTTAATTTGTCACTAATATGATTGTAAACAATGTGAGTTCTAATCAATTAATAGATTACTAAATAAATTCACTAGTTTTGTTAATAATAGCCTACAAACTGAAGTTTAATTTCCAAAATTCTTCTAAAAATTTACATACAGTAGAGTCTCACTATTCCGAAAATCCGCCTATTCCAAACAGAGATACCGATTTTCTTAACATAAAACAGGAGAAATTAAAAAGAATTTCGTAATAAGTTAATAATAACTAAATAATAAATAAGTTAAATAGAGTATACATAGAGCCTAAGCTTGAAAATGCCTGAAACCAAATTGGAATGAAAGCGGGTTGTGTTTCCTTCACGTTTTCCATCCGTTTTGCAGGAAGAAAGCTACCGAAACAAGCGTCCGGTGAAACGGATACCAGGTCCGTCAGAAAGAAGGAAGGATTAGATACAATTACTAGGCACAAGTAGTGTTGTTGCCAGTTGAATTAATCCCTTTTTCTCCTCTTTTTTCGTTATCTCAAAGGAATTTCGGCTCAAAGGATCTTTTTTCAAGATGAAGCAGCACTGCGGATGACTGCAGGATCTCAAAACGAACAGTTCGAACAACCTATCCCTTCTTTTCCGTTGTTAGAAGAAAACAAAATTGTAACGCAACGGAAGGAAAAAACGGATGGTGTAAACCTACACTAAGGCAAGCAATTGCCGCGTCTACGTGTGATATGAATTGAGTTTGAGGAGCGTTCACCTCTTCCTCGCTTTCCTCCGAGCCGATCAACGCTGAATAGGACTGACACTAGCAGATGTCCCCGCACTTAATTTATGCCACAACAAGTCAATACGTTGATTTTATTCATGAAATCCGCCTATTCTGAATTCCCGCTAAACCTAACAGTGTTCGGTCAAAGTTCGGAATAGCAGGACTCTACTGTATTTCAATTAGTGTAATCATTCACTACAACATAGTTTATCTGCAGTCCGCGGACTGCAGGCCAATTAACTGAAGTTAAGTCTCACCACATTTAAGATTATTTTCAATCTCGCATATGTGACGTTTTCAGTTTATTAGTTCAATAAATGCAGTAAAACAGTACAAGTGAGATAACATCGACCAATATCTGGAGTGATCAGAGTAGCTCAGTTGGTAGAGCGTTACCACGGAATGGTAAAGGTCCTGGGTTCAAATCCTGGTCTTGGTCCATGTTTTTGCACTTGTAATTTAATTAAGTAAAATGTCTACTTATTGTGAAGACAATTTAACCATTTAAGTCAGTTTCATACAAAAACGTTAGACACCTTGTGTTTTAGAATAGTTAATGATTGAACTTTTGAAGTCAAAATTCACAGATAACCTCAGTCAATAATTTCTTCAGTTGTCTTTTCTCCGTTTAGTGCGTGGAACACTATTATTATTTACACTTTATAATTACAAACACTAAAAAAACACTCACGAATTATAAATTCTGCATCAATAATAAACCACTGATAAATGGAAAAACTTACAACACAATCAGAACTAATGGCAACACACATCGAGTTACATCGCTAAGCAGACAATCGTCGATTGCAGAAATGCACACAACTGATCAGACACGCTTGTAGTACAAACATCTGATGTTTATATGATATTTTTGTTGGCCAGTGTTATAAAAATTCCAAAGGTAAAAGACATACGAACTAATAAACATAACGAGAATGCCTGAACCCGAATATATGCCGACTGAGCTGATCTGTAGAATTAAATAGAGAGGCCCGAGGTATACCCGGGCAATCGGTAGCTGGCACCGCGAACCCGGCCCGAATTATCTCGGGCTCTGGGTTCAAAGTGTTAATAGTAAATTTGTTGTTAGCAGATGAAAACTATCAGTCTGTTTTTTGCACTTACATCTTGATTTTACCCTTAGGCTTCTTGAACGCTTGTCTTTGTAATATAGCCTGTTGAATCAAAGTTCATTTGTCCAAATGAGTTTATTATAATTGGTTTATTTGTTTAATTTATACATATAAATAAAATTGAAGGGTCTGTCAGTGATTGCTTAGTAAATACTTTTTTCTAAGCTTATATTATGGTTATTCTCAAATCCTTTCCGAGTGGTAGTACCAGATCGCGAAGAATGGTCTGAAGGAAGGAGACCACTATCTGAGTGTGAGCTAGAGTGGTACACAACAGACGGCTCAAAAACAAACGGGAGTTCAGGTGCAGGAATCTGTGCTGGAAACCCAAGGCAGGAATGTGTGCTGCCGATGGAGGAAAACCCAACAGTATTCCAAACAGAAATTACAGCTCTACTGGAATGTGCCAGAGAGAATCTTATACTCGGTCATATGTACAGAGAAATATGCATTTATATAGATAGCCAGGCAGCTTTGAAAGCCCTGAGTTCAGGTCAAAACTGGTCTGGGAATGCGTCGAATCCATGAAACAGCTTGCGGGTCTCAACGAGGTTACACTCTGTTGGGTACCAGGACATGTTGGAATAGATGGAAATGAATGTGCAGATAAGCTGGCCAACAAGGCATCAGCTTCTGAATTCACAGGATCTCAACCTTTCTGTGGCATAACCAAGACGGCAGCTAGGCCGGTGGTTGCCGACTGGGCAAGACTGGACCATGGAAGGAGGTGGAGGAACATCCCTGGATTGAGGATGAGCAAACTTTCACTTCTTCGTCCATCAAGACAAATTGCATCCGACATTCTGTCATTAAGGCTAAACAGTACAAAAAAAGTTGTGACTTTAGCCCAATAGATAGCAGCACTGTCGTGGCCAAATTAATTTTACTGATTACTCATTTATTTTTTATCCGAATTGAAAAAATAAAACTGTTTTGTAATCAGTATAAAGTTGTTAAAGGCGCTATGCTTTCTAATTTTCGAAATTTTTACAATTAATAACTTTTAAAATAAGTCAAAATTTGACTAAAACAGGTAGTCATTTTTAGGGCAAATGTTTTTGAATAATTTTAAAGTTTATTTCAAACAAATCGGTTGAACGGTTTTGTCAGAAACGCGTTTTTAGTTCCAACATTGTATCACTCGTTATTCCCGTATCAAACAACTGTACTTCGGTAGTCGCGGCGCGGCACCTCCTCGCGCTCATTTAAAAAACGATTTCATAATGATGTAATCATTTTATCACAAATCGGTGAATTGGATAGTTTAGATCAATTCAATGGCTACAACTTTCCCGCTGGAAGTTTGTTTGTAACCCAAAAATAAAAAATTTCCTCACTTAGTGACTTTTTCATGTCAGTCTGTGATAATTCTCAAATATTTTCAATTATTAAAATTCGAAATACCTGTTACAATAAAAGTTTTTTATACTGTTAGAATCCGTACTTTATGTAGATTAAGAATATCAAAATTTTATTTTACTGAAGCCTTTCTATCGAGTTAAAACAGCGAGTTAACGACTGCGCACGCACTACTCAAATATTACCAGCTAGCGTGTATCAGCATGGTGACGTCATAGGCGATCGATACTGGGTCACGGTAAATGATCAAAATGGTATAGCCCTTGTTATAGAGCCCTGGGAGAAAACAAAGCGTTTCCGGACACATGTCCAATTGATGTGTTTTCTAATTCTTATGTGCTGAATCATATCCTAAAATATTACATAGTCATTACGAAACATCCTGTATATACAAGAAACATATCTTAGTAAAAGTATGCAAAACATACCAATATTGTGGTTACGTATGCTGAATTAATATTTTATAACAACCAAGTGGGACGAGCAGGAAAAACAATACATGTAATGCTCTTCAACAATATATGGGAAACAGAAGCATTTCCCGGTGCGAGTCGTCACTGAGCGAGCGCGTGGCGTGATGAATTTGTTTGATGGCGCACGGGTTGGGGGGGGGGGAATACGCACGAAAAAATACTAGAGATAAACCTTGCAAAATCGATTCCGATGGAACCACTGGTTCGATCTTCAGTCTGAAAAATTATTAATTCATTTCTCCATCAAATCTTCAAAATGACTACCAGTTTTTCTTTAAAAAAAATTCCTTTTAGCAGGTACGAAGTAATTTTTTTTATTAAATAAAAAATCAAAAAAATCGTTAGCATAGCGACTTAAAGATACATATTAAAAGTACAAATCAGTTTTCAAACCAATTTTTACTCAAACGGTAAGCGAGTAATCAGTAAAATGAATTTTCATAATTTTGAAGCGCTACGTGGCGGCAGTATTTGGAACTACTGCCGGGGTGTTTAGCCTTAAGTAGGTGCAAGGTAAAGGAGGTGGTCGCTCTGAATGTGTTAGGAAACACATGAAGAACATGGGAATTTTCACTGGAAATCCTAAATGCAGGAAATGTGGCCTGCATGAGGAAACCGCAGAACACCTAATCTATGAGTGCGAGAGGCTGGAACAGATCAGTTATGAAACCTTTGATAAATTGAACAAAGGACAAACCATACCTCAAGATAACCTCGTTAAAAGGATTCTTGAGATCAATGGTCTTATGGATCTTGTCAAGGGTTACTGAGGGATCAACATCATTACGTGGGAGCGCAATAAGCCCTAGAGGCTGACGTGCATAAGGTTCTGGACCGCCCACAGAAGAAGAAGATGGTTATTCACACTTTACCAAAACACACATTTAAAAATTTGTTGTCTTTCTGTCTGCTTGTTTGTCCGGGCTAATCTCCGGAATGGTTGCACCAATTACAAAACTTCCATTTGCATGTAGAGGACTTTCCAGAGATTAATCTAGGCTACTTTTTATCCCGGAAATGTTTAGGGTTCCTATTTAAAAATTGAAACAATTATGGACAAAATTAGAGGTTTTGCGAACGGACGTGACACTGATTTGGATCAAAAGCTTAAGGGTCGGCTCTAGCTGTCGGCCATGTTGGCTGACACTCCATAAGACCAATGTTAAATTAAAATCCAAATTTTTCCTTTATTTTTGATCGGATAATTATGAACGATATGTAATTTTAAAGCTATGGCCAATGTGCATGCAAATGGCTTTTCCAAAACTAAGAAAAACATTTTGTTTAATATTTATTAACAATTTAAAACATTCATTTTTAGTATTTTTTTTTGTTGGCACTATCAATTATATAACGAAAAATTACCAAGCCATTCGGATGAAGAATTTTTTCCCCAAGAGTTTGGTATTTAAAAAAAAACGCTATTTGAACAATTGCGGGTTTTAAATGGATTTAGGATGAGCAATGTCTGCTTAACCTACCGCCGCTATAGGAAGTCGCAAGTTGCTTTCTGTTTTACTAGAGCCGACCCTTAACAAATTGACAAGATCGTCTGTGTTTTAATTTACTGTATACTTAGGTTTAACCAATAAATATTTATGAAAACGGTATGCAATAATGTGAAATGTACTTAATGTTAAATGTTAAATACACCTCAAAACATGATTTGTAATTGTTATGTACGTTCGTGAGTTAAGAGTAACGAACTGGTGATGGGATTTTTAGTGTTTATTGGTGCATAGCTAGTAATTTACGTAGGCCTAAAAGGGAGGCATAGATCGATTTGAGAGAAACTCACTGTGCGTTTTTGTGCCATGGAACTCGGATCTAAAAGTATTCTTTTTAATTGCGTGTAACGGTAAGGCACAATATTTACCCCATAGTCCTTTCATTTATTTAATCACTTCTGCGAGCGAAGCAACAGGTACCAACTAGTATATTCTAATATGTTAGTTTTGCTTTGATTGGTTATGTTAATCAAAATGGGTTTCCCTTTAAAAAATATCTACAAAACCCTAAAGTAGGTCTACATACAATTTATTTACTTGTTTGAATTGTTTTATTTGAGTTATTCTATCAGTGACAAAAAAATATTATATTTGCGTAACAAATGTTTGTACAATCTCCTGAAGTATGTGCTTAAATAACTAAACAAACTAACTATAAATAGATATTAAATTTAATTCTATTTGCTTCAACTTAATTTCTGCATTGTTTCTTGTTTTTCTAGATTTGGACCTTATTTCGTAGAACCCGTTGTGGCCGGCTTAAAGCCCAAAACGTTTGAGCCGTTTGTTTCAAGTATGGATCTGATTGGATGTCAAAACATTCCGGAAGACTTTGTAATAGCAGGAACATGTTCCGATCAGCTTTACGGCATGTGTGAAGTTTTGTGGCAACCGGATCTTGGACCGGAAGATTTGTTTGAGACGATTTCTCAAGCTTTAGTCAACGCGTGTGACCGTGACGCTATGTCTGGTTGGGGAGCAGTTATTCATATCATGTAAGTTAAGCAGTCCACTTTTCTTCACATCGTAAATGCTAAACTGTCAAACATTACGACCAACATTTTGTCGTAAATTTTTATTCTTAAAGTAAATAAAGAATACAGTCTTGCGTAGCTGTGTGTTTGTCTTAATCTTCCAATGTATGAATGGTCTAAGGCTAGGTAGTTTAATAGTTCTATAAGTAAACGTTTTTTTGTATTAAGGCCTTTATTGAAAATCAACCTACATGTTCTTTCAAAGTATATTTAACAATGTTCTGAATGTTTATGTTTCAGAGAAAAGGATAAGGTGACAATGAAGAAAGTGAAGGCCAGAATGGATTAAGTTTATAATTTATGTTCAATTTAAATTTTTAATAAATAATTTCAATTTATATAATAAAATTTTTCTTTCTTGCACAATTTTATAACCTTGATTTTTTTAGATTTTAAGATGAGTTATTCTCTTTATGACCTAATATTGTAAGAGCATTATCTACTTAACCCTCCCCGTGGCAGACTGCCCAAAGTGACGTTCTCTCAAGCGCAAGATGCAGCCATTTCGAACATGCGAGAATTTGCATATTCGGTTATTTAATACACTTAAAATCATCCAATCGTAATAAAACCGGCACCGTTGAAAAGGAAATCAATTAAACTTTAATTTTTGTATTTTAAACTTTTTCGTAAAACGTGTATTTACATACGTAATCATCGTTTTAAAATATGCAGATCGGGTTACAGCTGTTTCCGCACGCGAATTCGAATACAATTGTACAGTTATTTCCCACTTATTACACGTCCGAGACCATCTACAGAAGTATTTCTATCGAGATTATAAAGATACCATTGGATTCGTCAAGATTTTATCTTTCTAATAGTGCCTGCCAATCAGATGTCACTACTTTACACGATTTATGACGAAGATTTCTGTAAACCCTTGGGATTGGACAATTTTCAACCAATGAAACAGGCACATTTGTCAACCGAGATAACGCCTACAATATCATATGTTTTGGCAGATTTCTTTTCACCATTTTGTAGAGAATAGTTTGATCTTTCTAACGGAGGGAAGTAAACTAGAAATAACCAGTTTTTTGTTCGTCTAGACAGCAGTGGAAAGTACATAATTAGGACAGTCTGGTGAGACCGTCTAGTGCGTGGGTTCCAACGTTATTCATAATATGACCCTTCCTGCGACCGGGGACTTTTCATTACATTGATGTCATTTTGTTATTCAAATAAAGATAACTCAAACACTTTTGTGAACTAAGGAAAGACAAGTA
The DNA here is from genome assembly GCA_018207615.1 of Philaenus spumarius. Classification (NCBI taxonomy): domain Eukaryota; kingdom Metazoa; phylum Arthropoda; class Insecta; order Hemiptera; family Aphrophoridae; genus Philaenus; species Philaenus spumarius. Next base: position 49,126 of record JAGFPH010006514.1, on the reverse strand, counting down.
TACCATTCTTTTCTTTGATTTACCCCCTACACTTTGTTATAATAATATTTCATTTTTGGGCAAAGCATATATTAGTAAATTACGTTTCAAACTAGGCCTCGTTTTGTTAGCAGTCGTGTAATTGGAACATAAAAACTGTTTTTTTCAAAATAAGAAATTTGAAATTGATAAATGTTTTTATACAGTTCTATTTATAACTAATTTACGAAACTTTTTTACGCTTATGAAAAAATTACAAAACATGTTTACTACTTGTTATGTAGGCCTAAAGTTGAACTTTTTCCTTTCGTTACTGAACATTTTTTGTTTCTTGAGCTAATAACTTAGCATATCTTTGAATTCTTTGAACCTTTCTCTACAAAATAGGTACAGAACACTTTTGGATTGGGATAGAATTACTATTTTTGGCGAATTTTTTAAAATATGCTTGCAATACACTAAAAACCGGCTTGCCAATTTGAGCTATAACCAGGGCAGGTCTAGGGTTAAAAAATAATCTATATAAATAAAAATATAAATGTTTGTTTGTTCAAAATCTTAAATCTCCGAATGTTCTTCACCGATTGCTTTGAAACTTTGACACAAAGTTTCATTTTAACACACGCGTGTTTTTAATATACTTTTTGCAATACAATGCCATTGTTAGATGTAAAAACAACACAAACTATAGTAGTAAATATTTTACGGCAATAGGAGCGCCATTCTGAATAATAATGTTTATTCAATAATAATGTTTATATTCTTTATACTCTGTATCAAGCTGAAGATTATGTTTTATCTTTTTCTTAACTCTGCGCCACTAGGATTTCGTTTATGGCTGATGGCACACATAGACATAACAATTTTAAAACACGATAATTCATTACTTTAATGCACTCATGCCACACCATAAGAAAATTACATGGTAAAAGTCAGAGTGGACGTGCATTCTCTGTATTCGAACAAAGTACCGACTGATTGTTTACCGGGAGGGTCGATGACTGCTGTAAACATTAATGTTGGGCTCATTCCACTAATGTTCATTAAACTCCGGTAATTTGGTTGTGTATCATTAACAATACCTGTACCAAATTACCGGAGTTTAATGAACATCAGTGGAATGAGCCCTATAACAATCTTGGGCCAAGATGACAAAAATGTCATTTTCCTTTTTTCTTTAAATTCACCCCCACTCTTCAGAATTTGATGTTAAAAATGTTTGAGGCATGGATTTTGTAGATAATTAAATGCTCTACAACTCTTACTCAAGCAACATTTCTCTAAAATGAAGACTTCGTGGAGTTTTTGTGAGTCAAAGTAGCAAGAAAGTTAAAATTTTGCAAAGCTTGAGATTTTACCCCTTTTTTGCCGCCCCATATCTCGGTAACCGTTGGTCGTACAAAAAAACTTAGCGAATCATATTTGTTAAAAATTTTGTCCTCTACAATTCGGCTGTTATAATGATACATGGGAAAATGCACAGGAAAGAAGTTATAGGCCAAAACCTGAAAAAAGTGCCAACATTTAAGTTTTTTTGGAGTATAAAAAAAGTTGCCATGGGACTGGGATGACGAAAACTTGGATTCATTACTACCTAATGGTCCCAAACAACATATAAAAAATTCAGGACTACCGAACTTTTGTAGGGTAGACCGCCTCTATTCACTGGGCTATTTTAAGATCACAATTGAAAAAGAAATGTATTACATCATTTAGATTAGTTTTATGTGATTAACTACACTATTTTAAGATTTTAATTTTTTAGCACCAAGTTTTTCTTTTGCAAAGTTCAGCCATAGAATAGCAAATACATGTTATGAATATGATTACGTAGTCTTCTACGTAAATCAAAATAACTACAAATATAATAACACCAAATAAATAACTAATTGACCAATTAAGAAGTTTGTATTTTACTTTAATTACATGCAAAAAACTGCTTATATAATAATATTCAACAACTGATTATAATATATAAAAAAATAAGTTTTCAGATTTTAATATGTTGTTTACAACTCAATGGCTGGTAATAATATTCTAAATACAAAGACAATGGTATTTATATTTTTAATTTGATTTGTAATTCCAGATAGTGCTACCGCAAAATATCTAACATTAATACTTGAATCAAACGACATTAGTCTAAACCTCAACTTTTTTTGGTGGCATTTCTGGTGGTGGCAATTCTGCTGTTGGCATTCCTGGAGATGGAATTCCAGGTGATGGCAATTCTGGTTCCTCGTCTGGTTCACAACTCTTTCTTCCCGGAAAGTGTGTGTCAGGAATTTCAGGAATATAATTATCTAATTGCTCTAGAAGAAGCTCAGGATAATTAGGAGAATAATACCTACAACATATAATTTATTTTTGTATGTGTACAATATTTAAAATAAAATGGGTAATTTTTTGTTTAAACGTTAACCTAAAATTAACAAACTCAGGATTATAAGATCAAAGGCGACTCTAGAAAAACATTTCTGCAGGGCTAATTCTGTAATTCTGGGTGGGGGGGTCTGGGGGTAGGAATACCCCCCAAATATGGGGGTCCGGGAAAAATTATGTTTATAAATAGGCACCTGGAAATCACATTTTCCGCTATTCTAATCTAGCATGGGCGCCCATATGATATTTTCTAAGGGGGGCTAGACCGGGGTATGAGGCGTAACACATTCACACTGCTAAGGACGCACATGCGAGCTTGACACTGAACACTATGAGAAGCGGCTGACGCACAGTGCATTAAGTACTGGGAGTATTTTTAATACATAGAGCATTGCATGCTACGCACGCCAACCCCCGTATTGGGAGAATTTTCAATACACAATGCATTGCATGTTTTGTTAGAGTAAAGTATTTTTGTTGAACCTTCATAGTTTTCTTATTTAATAGATCTGATTAAGCTCACAAGAGAGTAAGGCTAACAACAGACGAGAAACCGGTGTACGGGACACTTTCCGGTGTCCCAGCTTCTCGCAGGGAGAGACACCGTAGAGCCACAGAATCTGGTAGCGCGCTACTCAGTGTCCCTTCTGTTGACACACATTTAATTGATAGTGGATTTAGTGTACCGTACACCGGTGTCTCGTCTGTTGTTAGCCTAAGGCTGTAACCTACTGCATTCATGTGTATTGAATGTTGTAGTTTAATCAAGTAAATCTAAATATCAGTACGCATGCAATGCACAATGATGTAAAATATGTTGCTGGATCCTCTGTTGTGTTGTCTATTTTATAATTTAATTTGCACTTTTTAAACGTAGTATTAATTTTTACTACTAAATATCGGAGGGGGGGGGGGGGTGTTTGACCCTCTAAATAACCTTCTGGCTACAGCCTTGCTCTCACTAATATAAAAATAGGCTTATCAACAATAAAACTGGAAGGTATTGAAAAGGAGAAACCCTACTTTGAAATACAACCAACTTATAAATTTAGTTAAAGAATATTACACGTCAACTGATCCAGTATCTATTTTAGGTTTT
>JAGFPH010006514.1:7306-38419 GCA_018207615.1 Philaenus spumarius | reverse complement strand
CCCCCCCTAAAGCTATAGGCTTCAGCGATCATCGTTACAGCCGCACCAGTGACAATGCACCTTAACATAATACTCCTTTGGAGTGAAGAAGAGCGCTCGGTCTATGTACTTCATTACTAACACCTAACCTAACCTCCCCATAGTAGCCTTTAAAGTATAAGTATAGCGAAATGAGCGGTTCGGGTGTGTGATCAAATTATTACAATAATTCGACCACGCAGCTGGACCGCTGACGTGAGTTGAGCAAATTTCCAAAATTAAGTTTACATGCCTATGTTTCAGGGTCTCAACCAACCATTTTGGAAATAGGTCTACTCACGACGGTTCTGAATAGCTGCCTCTACGAATTATATATTAGTAGAATCTTTTTGCGCCCAAGCCTCCAGCTTCGACTCACGCGCTCCTGCGTTACACCGGCGGTGAAAAATTCGCTTTGTGAGTTTGCACCTCGATCTTTTGGCCTCAGGTTATGAGCTTCGCTTCTCTCGCAACGTAAAAGCTCGCCCGTCGGTCTCGGATGATAAGATTCCCCAAGGTAAAATCCACCACGTGGCTTTGAACCGGGTACTTTTATGGTATTTTACGTTTTGATCGATTTTGGGAGAACCAAGCTAACTATAAGGTCGTGTAAAAAAAAAAATTGTAGTGTGCTTAAGACCACACGTTGGAAGTGATAACGTGTAGCATAGGCTACACAAATCTAATTATTTTCATCTTCCATCAGGTTATTTTTTACTAGAATTCTCGGTATTCATACATTTAAATTGTACGACATATTTTGAATTGTTATAAAAACAATTAGTATACGAAAAAATAAAAAACAAAAAAGCGTGACGCGAGATCTCGCGAGAAATCTGGCGTGATGCGAGATCTCGCGAGAAATCTGGCGTGATGCGAGATCTCGCGGGAAATCTGGCGTGATGCAAGATCTCGCGAGAAATCTGGCGTGACGCGAGATTTCGAAAACATAGCCAAGTCGAAAGTGCCCAACGGGCCAATAGAAGTTATCACTTCAAAAAAATGTACAGAATAACATCCTACATTTATATTTTCAGAAAAAAATCATTCTCGAAGGAAAGATCTTAAAAAATATTTACTTCCAGTCAAAAAATGTTTTGCATTTTTTCGACTAACCTAGTCGCTAACGTAGCTAACGGCATTGATTATGTATCTTACGAAGATTCCATAGTCAAAGCTAACGGTTGTCGTCCGAGCGACGTAGACAACCAAAATGTGTATCAAATTTGGACCAAATCAGACTTAATAAACGGTACCAGGAACTGGCACGTACTTTCTCACAAACATGTTTAAATTATTAAACAGATTCACTGTGACTTCATAATTGTAGGTGGGATATGGGAGGTGATTTATTAAAGTAGGAGATTAACTAATAAATATTATTATTATTATCTAGAGAGAAAACTATTCGATCGATTTCGAACAAATTTGTACCAAACACGTCAATTAGGCCTGTATAGATGCACAAAAAAAGGTTTTGAAAAACAACCCCCTTTATGGCTAACCCCCAAAAATTAGTTATTATTATTATTAGCTAAACGAGAATTTTTAGAAAGATGCGGTTTTTTGCATATGGTAGGGTACATTAAAGGCTACAAATAAACCAAATTTTATCAAAATCGTTAGAGCCGTTTTTTTATAAAAAAATAATAACAGATTTTTTGGGGGTTTTTTTGCCAAAAAGGGAATTGTTTTTCAAAATTGTTTTTCGTGCATCTATACAGGCCTACTTGACATGTCTGGTGCAAATTTGTTTGAAATCGATCGAATAGTTCTCGCTCTAGTCTTGTATACATACAGACAGACATTTTGTAAAAAACACTTTTTTGGATTCAGGGGGTCCCAAAACGGATAGTTTCACAAAAATCTCAACATCGATTTTTTTGCGATCACTATATACTTCTCTATACTATAGTATAGTGAGAAAGTAAAATGCGGCCGCTAGATATACATATATGAATATGATTTTTAATGACACCCCAAAACGGTTTCTGGGGACCATGATCGGTGCTCATTTGCTATTCCCGACCTTGAGTCATAAGGGCCACTCCAATGACCTTGGGTCATTTTTCCTATGGAAATACGCTAATAATACCTTCGGAAACAATAAAATGTTTTATTGTGGAGTTATTAAAAACCGTTAAAAATTGGAATGATTTGGGTTTTCGCTTATATTTTGCAAAACATTGGTAGTTAAAAGTCATGACAGTAAACGAGCGAGTCTATTGGATCGGAGTATATTCGAGTAGAATTGGTGGAGGAACTTCTCCGCCGTTGGCTAGCAAGAAGTGCAACACTTATGGAGCCCGGTTGGTTGCCGCCAAATCTAGCTTAGTGCGGCAGCCGTTACTCAGCGCTGGCTGATAATTTCCACCCGTCTCTCTTTATCTTTCTGGCTGGCTCATTCTCTGTCTCACTCACACCTGCCGCAACGACGACAGTAGCGCTACCTAGTGGCTGCCGTGCTAAGCTTGCCAGATTCAAATAAAACCAGGCTAAATCTTTAACATGGGCGTTGCGCTTCTTATAAGTTCTGCATTCATTGTGGCTAGTTTACTGGCTAACTTCTCGGAATTTTTACGGAAATCTGAAGTATACGTTCAGAATCTTTGAAAAATTTAAATCGGCCGTAACAATTTATTTATATGTAACTTCACGCGTCTTGCGGTAGGAGTTGACAAATATAAAATGTAACGCATAACGAAAACCCGTTATCAAATTGGTTGCTATGGTAATGAATGTAGTAAATACATTCAATGTACATGTGTTTTGTTTACATTGGGTTCATCAAGAGGTTCGGTTCCGTCCGGCATAGTTCGGATATTGTCGTCAAGCGCTGGTATTAACAATTAAAAGTGAGTTAAATTATCTGACTATTGCAATGTAATGTAGATTCAAGAAATGGAAAGTATGTGTAATACAAACTTAGAAAAGTAAGTTCATATAATTTTATATTTTGTTACAAGTATTACTGTTTCTATACGTTTAATGTTATTATAATAAAGGTGTATAATTAATTATAACCTCAAAGCTAAGACGGTAAACACATTTAAATGTCCATTCATTGTAAATACATTGAATAAAAATAAAATGCTGGTTCATCAGTCTAGGCCTAACCTAAAATTATTGTATGTATGTTCAATTTATTTTACCTGCCAACGGCAACATACTTTTTTAAGGTTACCGTATGCCCCAAATTGTTTAAACAGTTATTTAAAATCGGTATATCCGACTGGGCCTAACTTGTGCATGGTTAATATAAATGCCATTATCTGTAATTTTACAAAATTCCAAAGCTCTGAATTTTAAATGTCAAAATAAAAATTTGCTAAAAAAAATCATTTTTTCAAGGAGTCAAAAATGCACTCATCAAAACTTAATAAAGTCTCATTCTGAAGGTTTTTAAATTTACTACAACTTTTCCGTGGAAATTACAGCGTTTCATCCCAATGGTTTACAAAATATAAGCGAAAACTGAAAAAAGTAAAAATGTTCACGGTATTTATTGTTTTAACAATGCCACAATAAAAAATCATCGTTTCTGAAGGTGGTATTCTCATCTAAAAACTCAATCTATCGACTAGGCCTAGTGTACAAGGGTTTAGAAGTGCGTGGCAGTTTGCAGTTAGCGTCGAGTTCTATTTTCACTTCAAAACAATTCTGATTCCGTGGTAAATTAAAAGGGCACTTACACCATTAACTCGAGTAAATAATCACAATGTATAAGCCTACTCTTTGTCGAATTAAAATACTTCTGTGCTGACAGTCACTTAATTACTATTTTATTTAAGCTGTCATAGTTAGGCCTACTTCGTTCTGATTATGGTGACTTTCCTTTCATGGATCTAATCAACTTGATAATGTAAGTTATAGTTTTAATTTCTGAATCTTTACCGTGCATAGTTGTAAAGACAATATTCATCAGACTAATATTATAAAGAGGTAAAATTTGTTTGTTTGTATGTAGGGGGTAATCTCTGGAACTACTGAACCGATTGAAGAAATAATTTTGCTAATAAAAAGCTTCACTATCCCTGAGTAAAATAGTGTATAATTCATTTTGATAAAAACATTTTTTATTTCAACATTTGTATGTTTAGCCGGAAAAGATTCTTAGGTTAGGCCTAGACTGATGAACCAACACTTCTTGAATAACACATTCATTACCATAGCAATAACCAATTGAATAAAATGACAGATAAAACAGCTTTAATATTGCCATTAACGCATCATTTCAAACTTTGAAGCAAGTATTTGTATTTCTAACTTATAGGTTAAGTTTTTATTAAATTGTAGACCTGAGCCTTCTTGGTTCTTTTAACCTTCATTATAACCTGTTGTTATAAAATATACGAAATAATTTGATTTTAACATTTAACATTATTTACCGTCTTGGCTTTGCGGTTATTATTAATAATACACCTTTATTATAGAGAAAACATAACATAATTATGTGTATAGAAGGTTCCAACGGGGTTTCCCTTGTATTATATAATATTACTTTATTCTGTTTTCCATAGTTTTTGATTAGACCTATGGAGACGGGAGAATCTGATCAGATTTTTTGGAAGTTCTAAAAGAGCCTACACACCTTCCGTTTGTCTGGGCAGTTTATCACGTGCGACGTCATGTCTGAGCAATAAACTGTGTAAACTACGCAGTCTGGACCGGTTTTCACGCATATAAAAATTCTATGTATTCAGACCCTGGACAAAGGGGGCCCACACACGTTCAGTTTAACTGGGCAGTTTATCTGTGCAAATAAAACTGCACAATTGTGTGAACTGTGTAGTGTGTGGGCTACTTCAGTTTTCTTCTCAGTTCTGATCTAGGTTTTTTCGTGCAGTATAGGCGTCAATGAAATGCAGGAGTTGTTATTTTTTTCGCCATGGCGGTGACAACAGAGAGTAAATAATACAGTAAAGAGCTGACGTGCGTGGCTACAAACGACTAGACAAGACTGTGCAAACTGTTCGATTAACTGAGCTAACTGCGTAGTCTATCGGTGCAAACGCAAAGTAGAGTCTCTCGCGCACGCCAAAAAAAATCTGCGCAGGGTAAAAATCTGCCAGAACTGCGCAGTTTCCTCAGTTTATCACCCAGACATGAGTCACTCGTGATAAACTGTGCAAATAAACTGATCGTGTGTGGGGGCCCCTTTACAACGATAACCTGCGCAGTTTATTCAGTTCATCGTATAGTTTGTTCAATTGCCGTCAGAAGACAGCCCGCGCCGATAGCACTAACATAGGATCTTATACGGGACTACGTTTTTGTACAGAATTGCGAAAAATGACATAGAAATCAATTTTGAAAAAAGTGCCAAATTTCATTGAAAATAGGGATTTGATTTTTTTAAATTTTGTAACCCCCAACCTTTATAATGAAATTTAGCTCTTTTTCAAAATTGATATCCATGTCGATCTTACAAAAATAAGGGGAGTTCCCCATTAAAACTTATTTGTGCCCCCAACGGTTCAAAAGTTAGCTGTTGTAACATTTTAGGAGAAAATCGATTATTTATGTAGGCCTATCAAACGTCAAATTTTAAGAACTTTTAAGTGCCTGCAATTCCTAAACGGCTAAAGATTTGTTTTTTTTAAATACCCAAGAATAAAACATTTTTTAAATATTGTTTTACACCTAAAAAAACCCATAAACTACAGGGTGTTCCATAACAAATTTCAAAGTTGGCCGCCGTACTGGATCATGGCGGCAACTTTTTACATTTCACAAAATGGATTTTTAAACTTCACTGAAAAGAAAGGAAGGCTCCCCATTTAAAGTACTCTGTCATGTTTATAGTTCAAAAGTTAGATATTGTAACATTTTAGGTGGAGCAACCGGTATTTTTATCAAACATTATAATCTATTACACGTCTTAAGTCGTTGCAAATTACGTCATCAAAAACAAGATGGCGTCGTAATTTGTCCCGTAAAACAAAACAAAATTTGTCGTAATTTCTGTGCAGAAAACGTAGTCCTATAAGATCCCAGTTAGCGCTATCGCGCGGGATGTCTACTGCCGTCCTAACCGGTCCCTTCCCGAGCTTTGGGATACCACAATATGCGTATAATTCGTCAGACGTCATTGACGTCAAGGTCTCTAGATAGGAAAGGTTACCTCATAGTCATGTAAACAAACTCAAACCCCTCGACCCGTTCCCTGTCCAGTGACGTCATTATAGTATAAAAACACCGCGCTACCATGAAAGATGTATGTTTCGTCGTACAAATCACCTCATTTTTTTAAAAATAGATGTATTAAACTATTTTTGGGGTTGCAGTTTTTTTAAATGATACTTAAGTTACACATTTCAACATTTGTAATTGTAAGAATATATCTTAACCTTTTCAAAAACATTATGTTTATGTCATTAATTTGCAATTTACAATAATAACAAAAGTATAATCATACAAATTTTAATTTATATTTTTACTGACTAAAATTTAAAATAAAAAGCTATCTTGGTAATACATTTTAAATCATATAACTAAAAAGCAGTCATTAAAATTGTATTTAATATTTTTTACAGAATAAAAAAGAAAAAATGCAATCACGATAATACATTTTAATCTATATAATACAAATTAAATGCTATTCGTTGGTAAGCATCACTTGAGAACGGCTGGACCGATTTTGCCATTTTTGTTTTAAAATGTTCGTAATAGTCCGAATTAGGTTTTTATGAAAAGACAATTTTGTGTGGGGTAACGTAAATACAGTGTGGGGTAACGTTTTAACTTATTTTTTTTAAACTAAATGTAACAAATAAAAACTAATGTTTAACTTTAATTTTCTTTCAATTCGTGTGTTCTGTCCGGACGAGCCGAAGTTTCGAAAAAGTGTTGAAATGGGGTTGCTACCCCTATAAAATAAATACAAATTAAACTACCTTCCTACAAGCTGTAAACCTAAAATTATGTAATATTAAGGTATTTTTAAGAGAATACAAAACTATTTGCAATTTGATTATTAAGTCAGTGGGATAACTACCCTTAAAATTAAATTAAGCAATAGGGAAGCATTACGGGTCGACTAGTTTGTAATAATAAATAAAAATACGATCTAACAAATTTTAATTTATATTTTTTTAAATACTAAAATGTTTGCAAGTTGCAACCGCACAAATGGAACCACCTTTAGGTTTATTTATTGATTTTCTATCCATTGTAGGCCTAAATAATATATTTCTTCTACCTACACTTCTAAAACACTTTATATACACTAATTTAAAAAAAGTTTAAGTTTAAACAAAAAACACAAGCCGTCAAACATTCACAAATAATGAGTAACGCGTATAAACGTAAACGACAGAGCTTTGATCACTGTCTAGGTATACTAATAACTACGTCACAGCCCCCACTCCACTTTTTTTGATATTTCCCGAATGAGGTAACCTTTCCTATCTAGAGACCTTGGTCAGACGTAGCATGAGCTCTTAGATGCGTTGGCGGGAGGGAAGAATTTAAGCAAGTGGGTACGCCGTCCGCTGGAGGGGAAAAGGGACACCGCGCACGGACAACGTATTTATTGGAAACCCGTACAAATGCATCCAGAACGTAGTATTATGTTCAGAGCGCGGCAATAGACTGAGCCTTTCTGACCCCCACCACTCGAATCGACTCCGAGTCTACTGCGCAACTCGAGGCCACGGCTGCTTTTTCCAATCGTGTTAAAGAAAGCAGCATCACACGATGTTTTAATTGAAAACCTGAAAGCTCTCGAGCCTGTTGCAACGCGCGATAGTGCAGTGAAGAAAATAAATGATCATCTAAGATCCGTTTTTCGCAAGGAGTTGAAGAAAGTAAACGATTCAATGAAATCGGGAGCTTCAGCTAACGATGTGTATGTTCCGAGCCTTCGGTATTTCGATGTTTTTGGTTGCCAGTTGCCAGGAACCGTTTATAAAGTAACTATTTTTTTTTGTGCTAGAAAAATATTTTTTTGGGGTTTTATCTAAAAAAATGAATGGAGGATATTATTCATATTATGTTCTTTATAATACCGTGAAGGTTAATAAAGTTAATTCGCTTTTTACGAATTGCTGATATATATACAATATATAGTTTACCTTATACAGTAGTCGGAGCAATTCTTGATATTTTTGTAGTTACACTACAGCGCTGTTTCGCCGTTCACAGCCGGCTTCGTCAGGTGTAGGACTTAACACTTAAATAAAACAATACACAATAACACTGAACACACACGATAACACGAGACAAAAGTACAAAGTTTTATCGGATAACTCCTCGTCAAATGTTCATGAAATAAATATTTGCGTGGCCACGACATAGTTACTGTGTTTCCGAACGGTTTTATTTATTGTTTTATTTAAGTGTTAAGTCCTACACCTGACGAAGCCGGCTGTGAACGACGAAACAGCGCTGAAGTGTAACTACAAAAATATCAAGAATTGCTCCGACTACTGTATAAGGTAAACTATATATTGGATATTATTCTCCAGGTTTTTATTTTTTTACACGACCTTATAGCTCGCTTAGTCCCCTCGAAATCAATTGAAACGTAAAATACCATAAAAGTACTCTGTTGAAATCCACGTGGGGGCATCTTCTGATTCGAGGCCGACGGCCGAGTTTGTACGCTGCGAGCGAAGCGAGACAGTCCATAAGCCGAGGCCGCATGGCAACACCACCTATTATAGGTGGTGTTGCGCATGGTCGATTTGCAAACTTACAAAGCGAAAATTTTGTCCGCCATCTTGGATCCGCCGTTTTGAATGTAACTTTGGTTTCTTTAAACCGGTAGGTGGTCATATGTGATACATCATTTCGATGTAGAGTTTCGAGAGAAAACCAACGGTGAAATTTGCATATCCATATCTTTAACCGATTAAAAATGACGGCCAAAAAACAACGAAATCGTGTTTTCCGATTTTGCCCCATTTTACTGTACTATTTTTTAAATTCTAATAATTATTATTCTTTTTGGATTCAGAATTAAATAAGCTTTCAAACGATATGCCACACAAATGTATTTGGTTTGGTAGTTGGTCAAAACCCTAAAATATATAATTTTGGAAATTCACTCAACTCAAGTCAGCGGTTCAGCTGCGTGATCGAATTATTTAATACCAGAAGAAACCCCTGCGTGCTCCGCACGCCAACCCCGTTGGGCCTTTTATACGCATAATCTGTTATGTTTTCTTTACAATAAAGGTGTAGGATTAATAATAACCTCAAAACTAAGATGGTAAATAATGTTAAATGTTCACATTAAATTATTTCTTATATTTTATAACAGCAGTTATAATAAACATTAAAAGAACCAGCAAGGCTCAGGTCTACACTTTAATAAAAACCTAACCTAAAAGCTAGAAATACAAAAATAATTGCTTCAAATTTTGAAATCAGCTGTTAATGGAAATATTGGAGCAAACAGCTGTTTTATCTGTTAATTTATTCAATTGGTTGCTATGGTAATAAATGTAAATACATGTGTTTGTCTGTCTAGGCCTAACCTAAGATTTTTTCCGACTAAATTTACAAAATATTGAAATAAAAAAGTTTTTTGTCAAAATGAATTATAGCCTACGTTACTCAGGGATAGTGTAGCTTTTTATTAATAAAACTATTTTTTCAATCGGTTCAGTAGTTTCTACCCCGTTGGAACCTTCTATACGCATAATCATGTTATGTTTTCTTTGTAATAAAGGTGTAGGATTAATAATAACCCCAAAGCTAAGATGGTAAATAATGTCGTACATTTTATAACAATATTTATAATAATGGTTAAAAGAACCAGCAAGGCTCAGATCTACACTTTAAAACCCTAACCTAAAAGCTAGAAATAGGCCTACAAAAATAATTGATTCAAAGTTTGAAATCAGCAGGAAATATTGGAGCAAATAGCTATTTTATTCAATTGGTTGCTATGGTAACAATTGTAAATACATGTGTTTTTTTATCAGTCTAGGCCTAACCTAAGAATTCACAAAATATTGAAATAAAAAAGGTTTTTATCGAAATGAATTATAGCCTATGTTACTCAGGGATAGTGTAGCTTTTTATTAGTAAAAATATTTGTTCAATCGGTTCAGTAGTGCCAGAGATTGCCCCCTACATACAAACAAACAAAAAAACTAACTTTACCTCTTTATAATATTAGTATAGATTTTGTATAGATGTTCCGATTTCTTGAAAATGTCTGAATAAGCGCAAACGCCAACACGAACAAAACATTCTGCTCCAATAAATATGTCAAAACAGAATTTCAGAAACATAATTAGGCCTAATATTAATTAAAATAGTAGACAAGATTAATAACAAAAATAACAAACGAAATAACGACAGAAATAAAATTGAACGAAGAAACGGAAATATATTTAGTGAAATTCTGCTGATTAATCTTCATCCAAAAAATAATTGTTTCCTATTGAAATTGTTATAATTAATTTCCGAGTTGAATTAAAAGCGACGTAAACTAATACGAAATCATAAATATATCCATCGACCTAAGCGACCTCGTTTACAAAAAAAAAAGATATCGCTACGGGATCCAATAACTGACAACAAAAGGTCTGGCGACAATCCATTGTAAGCGATACGACCTAGAAATCCGACCCTTCCTCTTCCAGTCCGCGAAATAAAACGGAAATCAATAAGTGGCATTTCAATGCAAATGTCAAAATTACATGGTCGACACAAATCGGTACCAGCGGGCGAGCGAAACCCCCTCTCTTCTCTTCTCTGGAAACTTTACGTCCGTCCTAGTCAAGTTTTGCAATCATTCACCGTGAAGTCGGTCTCACTCGTAGCTGTTTAACACAAAGTCAATAACGTGGAGTCGGAATTAAGGATTACATCGCGACCACTCCTGAAGAGCAGAAAGAGTAAAAAATTCCGGAACAAGAAAAGATCTAAAAGCACAGCATGCCAACAGGAAACCGTACGTTACGCGCAGAGCACGCGGCAAGACGTTTCCCAATTTTATTTGGAAGGGAATTCCATGGATTTCCAGCCGAGACGGCGACTGAAAAATAACATTAAAAGCGGTTCTTTCGTTCACCTAGCTCCCAGTTCGATACTCGATATTTTTATAGACAATAAAAACGCGAGCGGAAAGAAATCCGATGTTTCGACGGGTAAATTCAATTCCAACACCGGAGGAGTCCACAGCGCTTCCGTACGGAGGCGAAAGGATCTAGCGAGGGAAGATTTCTACAAGAAACGTCAGAGGCCGCCGAGGCAGAGGACGGAGACCTTAGGAGCGATCCGAATCCCTCTGATATTGAAATACATGCTCTATCCGAACCGCGAATCAAACTTCCATAACTTTCCTGAAACGCCGATATTCACGAGTACCGAAGAAGCGAGATTTAATATTCTCAATATTTTAGGAACGGGCGAAGTGTTGAGTTTCGATCGGGAATCCGTTCTAGCGCCGCCGTCGACGTCCAATTACGTGGAAGAAGCGTACGACTTTCTGTACGACAGGCACTTGAAGGCTCTGAACGACATTTTGGAGCGGCATACGGAAGGACGATCCGGCAAGACCGAAGCGCCTTCGGCTAACCATCCGGGACAGAGGAAAAGTCTTCATATCCACCAAAACTGTTTTTACGATCTCGAACCTCAATCGCCCTTACCGGCAGAACCCGACAACGGGTTGGACGTTGAATCTCTGTCGTTCGACAACGGCGATGAAGACACTTCAGAACTAACTAGAGCGATAAAGCATGTCAGCCTGGATAAAAGCACCATGATACCTACAAATTAAGCGTAGAGGTAAGATTTGTCAGGCCTCTCGTTTGCTTTAAGCATTTTAAATATGTTTGTTGTAGATGTTTTACGTTAATGCTAGTTTTCGATAGTAATTTCAACACTATGACGGTAAACAAAATATCCGAAACAATTGCTGGTTTGTTTAAATAATTCGACCACGCAGCTGAACCGCTGACGTGAGTCGAGCGAATTTCAAAAATGAAGGTTATTTATACTATAGGGTTCCAACCATTTAAGAAATCGGCCCACACACAAAGGCGCATGTGTCCTCGCGTGCACGAAATATATTAGTAGAATTTGTTTGCACCTCGGCCTCTAGCCCCGGCTCACACGTTGCTTTGTTCCGCTCTCAGCTGAAAAACGCGCTTTGCTCCACGTGGATTTTAAGCGGGGACATTTATGGTATTTTACGATTTGACGGAACCAGAGGGGCTATAAGGTCATATAAAAAAAATTTGGAAAACGGTTGACCCTAAAGGCCATCCATGTAACTTCCCGCTAAGTTTAATTACAACAAACACTATTTTTGGAAATTTTGAACTGCCATAACTTTTGAATGAATCAACCGATTTTTATGCGATTTGCGGCAATCGATGCAGTTTTTCGAGGCCATTGAAAGAATCGACAACAAAATTTTTTCTGATGAAAAATTTCGGAGAAATTGAGAAAAAACACTTTTTTTTATTTTATTTCGTTCACGATATCTCACGAACGAATTAACCGATTTTGACCGGACTGGTAGCGATCGACGTCGCTTTTCAAGGTTAAAAGCTGATTAGATTTTGGAATTGATCGGTAAAGCCGTTTAAAAGTTATTCCAAAAAAACCTGATTTGAAAAAAATTTATTTCTTAGTTTTTTCGAAATTTCTCAGAACCTATCGGTCCGAATTAGTTGAAATTTTCAGGAAATCTAAGTTTGATGGAACTCTTTAGAACGCCGTTTGGTAGGATCCAATCGGTTAAGCCGTTCAAAAGTTATAAGCGGGTCACATACTTACATACACACACACATACATACAGACAGGGTGACGCCCTCTCGGGAGTGGTCAGGGAAGATTCCTAGGACCTCAAAACGTCGAGATCTGATGAATACTCGATTTTCGAAAAACGGGGTGAAACCAATAACTTCCCGATTTTAGAAAATTTTCAATTTTCTTAGCGGGAAGTTAAAAATTTGCAGAATAATATCTTATACAGTATTTATTTCTTTAGATAAAACCGCATAAAACTTTCATTCTAGTACGGAAAATCTCAAAACATTTTTACTTTCTGTTAAAAAACGTGCTTCCGGTTGTTGGATTTCTTTGGCTGACGAACTCGTCCGAGCGACTTTTAGAAAACCAACGTTTGGACCAAATCGGACTTAAAATGCGGCCGTTAGAGTGCGAACTCATATAGTACTATAGGTTACATAATATATATACAGGACGTTTCTTAAATAGGACCCAAACTTCTGGAGTGGGTCCCTTACATAAAAATAAATAAGTTCCTATAAACATGTGCCCTAAAACCCTTCGTTTTACACATAACCGCCATTTTGTTTTTTTACAAAATAATTCATATCTAGAGAAATGTTTGACTGATTGAGTTCAAACTTGGCATGAAGTTTAACCAAACAATGATCTACTTCAAGAAAAGTAAGCGATCATATCCAATGATGCGTTTCAAAGTGGCGGCGGGTTGGAAATTTCAAACCTAAATTATTCAAAACCCGTACGTTTTAACAAAAAATGTCAAGACACATTTTTTGTTGCCCTTTTGATTCCCTATGGGATGGTGAACTGTCAAAACAATCGAATGAACGATTACAGGTAGCTTAAGTTAAAATAAGAATATTGTATAGGCCTACATACAATATTGGTGTTTACTGTTTTGGTACAGTAGGCCGGGATGAACAAACCAATTATTACACATAACCTATTATCCTTCATCCGATTGTGTTGAGAGTTACCCCATCCGATAGGGAATCAAAATGGCTTCAAAAAAGGTGTTCTAATATTTTTTGAGTAATTTAGGTTTGAAATTTTCAAACGCATAATTGGATATAATCGCTTATTTTTCTTAAGACGGACGGTTGTTAGGTAGGTTAAACTTCAAGCCAAGTTTGAAGTCAATCAGTCAAACTCTCTCTAGATATGTGAATTATTTTGTAAAAAGACAAAATGGTGGATATCTGGAAAATCTGGAAAACGAAGCGTTTTAGGGCACATGTTTGTAGAACTTTTTTTAATTTATTTTTATGTAAGGAACCCACTCCAGAAGTTTGGCGTCCTATTTAATAAACTCCCTGTATATTGTGCATTTTTTAATGACCCCCCCCCTAACGGTTCTGGGGATCATGATCGATACTCATTGACCACTCCAGACCTTAGGTCTCACCATAAGAGTCACTGCAATAGCTCATCTTTCCTACGGAAATTCGTAAATAAACTCGTGAGTTTCTAAGATGTCAATAATTAACCAATAATTAATTATGTAAGTTATTTTGATCAACTAATACATTTTATTTTGTTACAGTTGTATTGCTTTTACAAGTTGTGGCGATTATTAAATGTTAACTAAATAAATAATTTAACATTTATAGAGGTTAACCCCCCCCCCCCCCCTATTTATTATTGGAACCGAACTAACAAGTTTTTGTAAGACACAATGTATTTTACACCAAATTGGAAGTGAAAAGTTAGTGATTATATTTTTTTAAGAAATGAATGCGACTATTTTCTTGTTTAATATAAGTGTAAAACAAAATGAACGGTAACAGTCTGGTAATTTTTTTCTGACCACTGACCACATCACTGGGTTAATTAATTTATACCCGTGCGAATATTTTGCTAGTTAGGAGTGCTTACCTGATTTAAAACATTTATTAAGTAAATTACCGTACGATTATTTATTTACCTTGATTTTATTTGACTGATTTATGCGATATAGATTACACTTGCATAAACAATGTAAACAATCTAACTAACAGCTGACGTGTTAGTAAAACAGATTGTTAATAGATGGCGCCTTTCGTTAGAAACCATAAATATGAAGTATAATATAAAAGTTTTTAATCAATTTATGTAACGAAAACATGAATTTTAAGCTGTTTGTATATTTTTTGTCAATAGCGGGGAATGTAAGCTTTAAAATGGTGCTTGAATAATTAATGTTGATAAAGAATTACGGGAGATAGCTCTTAGCGACAAAAAATAACACCTTTGAGAAATTTTTATATAAAAGCCAAATACCACACAATCACTCACTGACTCATCACGAAATCTCAAAAACTACTGAACGGATTGGAACGAAATTTGGTATGTAGCTTCCTCTAGGGCCATAGGTGCTCACTAAGAAAGGGTTAAAAAAAATTCGAAACCTTAGGGGGGGTTTTGGGGGGTCAAAGTTACTAAATCACGATTTCTCCAAAACTACCAAACGGATTGGAACGAAATTTGGTATGTAGCTTCTTCTAGGGCCATAGGTGCTAACTAAGAAAGGTTTTCAAAAAATTCGAAATCTTAGGGGGGTTTGGGTGGGTCAAATTGACTAAATCACGATTTCTCTAAAACTACTGAACGGATTGGAATGAAATTTGGTATGTACCTTCCTCTAGGGCCGTAGGTGCTGGCTAAGAAATGGTTTTAAAAAATTCGAAATTTTAGGGGGTTTGGGGGTTAAAGTTACTAAAAATCCCCATAAAAATACATAGTATAATATATTTATTGATATATTTTTTTTTTGTTAATGTACATTTAACTTTGATTTCTATATCGATCCATGCAAATCCGGATCGGGCATCTATCTATATATTTTTCTGCCTCGATCTATATATTTATCATCATATCTAATGAACGATTTGTCTAAACATGGTGAAATCTCAAACAATATATACTATTTATGAGATAGCTATTCCAATTAAACAAAATATTGTACGATTATAAGTCTTTAAAATATTGTTAAATTGGATTTTTTATTTTGTTGCCTACAGACTGATCACGATTTCTTAAAATGTATATAGCCTTGAAACAAGAAACCTGGCACAAATAACTGTACCTTGCCCCTCCCCGCCCCTACCTCACTTTCACTTTCCTACTCACTGACCACAAGGCACTGGTGCATCAGTTGGGCTTATCATTTTGATGTTCTTATTCATCTAAACCCTTCTATTCCTGATACACCCGTTCCCTCTTACATTGCGGAGGATAATATTGGGGAAATTGGGCAGCTTTCAGACAATGATCTCCAAAACTCTCAATCTTCGTCGACAGAACCGTGTTTGCCATCTGATACTGTTGAGTCAGATCATTGTTCCATTGTTCAAACCACCCAGAAACGTGGGAAAAAACGGTAAAAACGTTTTTCTAATACTAATCGTGCTAAAGCATATAGGGAGTCTGTCAAAAGATACAATGCAAAAAATCCCGCCGTAAATCGTGAGGCTGTCAAAAGATACAATTAAAAAATCCTGCTGTGCATCGTGAGGCTTCCAAAAAGTACAGTCAACAAAATCCCCAGGTCAAAATGGCTGACGTTCAAAAATACAGTTCTAAAAGATGTCACATGAAGGTGCTTGAATGGTCTGAAAAATCAATGTCAGGGTTTCACTACAACTGCAACACCGATTATCACAAAGACAAAACAGTTGAACTAGGTCCTATGACGACATGTAAATGGTATACAGCTATGAAGTGGTATAAATGACATGGTTTAGAACCTAAGATTCATATCCTTATGACACATAAAATTACCATCATTTGTCGCATTTATTTCACCAAAATAATTATGCAATAGCGAAGCACTACCGGGTCAGCTAGTAGGCCTAATATATAAGGATGATATTATTCATATTATTTTCTCTAGGCCTAATTATTTTGGTTGCTTCAAATTTAATGCTAGCAGCTAATATTGACTACAATTTAGTTAGAATTAAATGTTTGATGGAAACGGGTTAGTTTGTTGACGTAACATTTAATAAGCTAGTGGAATGTAACACAGGGGTGCCCACAGGGGGGGGGGGGGGCATGACGCAGACTGCGTCATTGGGATTCTAGGGGGGGTTTCGAAAAATGTTGAGGAAACAGACAAATTAGAAGCAGAGTAGGCCTACATCAAATTAAAATGTATAGTTTGTAAGTGTAGAGTAAAAGCGCAGTCACTATTTAACTTTCACCTGTACTATCGACTATAGAATAAAATAGACTGTACATTGCCTATATATATGTACATTGCCTTCAAAACCTGTACAGTTTGAAAAGTGAGTTTAAGTCCGCCATCACGGGAACGTCTAGAAAGCCGAAACGGCTCGGAGTGACGCTAAAATTGTGATACGCGTGTTTCAAATACACTGTTGTTTTGAACACTTACAACACTCTGATTCCTTTGATTTTTTACACACTCACATAATATTAGTGTGGGATGATAATGGTATAAAAATTATTAATTATAAAAAATCTTTAAAGGTATAAATAAATTACTAAAGCTAGGACTTAATATGGAACTTTAAATTGTGACATGAAAAAGTTGTTCTGTGAGGAACTTTTTTGTTTTTTTGGTCAGAGACGAGGAGTAAGCGTAAAGGTTTGAGCCAACAAGTTAAATTTTATGAAACACGTTTTTTTTTATAAATTAACTCATGTAGTTTAGTTTTTACAGCAGGTTAAAGATACGATTAAGTTCGAGTCAGAATCTCGCTCAATTCTCACGGCGCACACCGACCATCTTGTTAATAGTACTCGCACACGATTTATTGTCTCTAAGGTTTTGTTAGTTACTTACATAACTTTAGTAATACATTTTAGCTGCTTTTCCCCGTTAATACAAAAATGTATTGTCATTAACCACCCAAAGATTAAATGTAAAATGATTTAGAATGTTGTATGTTGTATGATACTAATGATTTATTTTAAATCTAAACATTGTCTATCATATAATCAACTTAGCAAACTATATAAAATTATATTTAAGTGTATTAACATTGCGTTATTATACAGTGTAGAAATCAATAAATAATAATACGGTACATATTCATAATATAAAAAAGTTACGCTAATAACGAAAAACGAAGTATGTAACATGTAACAAACAATGACAACATCAACATGGCTTAGCAAACTATATATCATAACAATTATTAAGCCGTGTATTAATATTACTTCAATATACTGTATAGAAGTGAATAAATAAAGTCTCTTTATTGTAGGAAAAAGTAACGCATAATTACGAATTACAAAGTATGTAACAAGTATAAATACAAAACTATAACTTAATCGATGTGTTTCTGTTACTTGGAAAATAATAGTCTACTGGCCTAAGAAAGTCACTACTTTTGTCAAGTGATTCCTGACATATAAATAAAGAAGGTGTTTAAGGTGTGTTAAAACTTGAAAAATGTGCATAATAAGTTTCGCAGAGCCAGTTCGAAGGCGGGTGAATGAGCACTGGACGGCCGCCGACGTTCGGGACCACATAATTAAATAGACTGGTTATGCCATAACCCTGTAGGCCTACATTGAGGAATTGAGTTTAGGTCGGCCATCTTGTGTGAGGATAGAAACGTCGAACGGGCCTAAAGAGGTGTGACATTTTCAGAGCGCCCTATTCATTTACACCGGGGTTTCAACAACTGAAAATGCTCGAAAATCTTTGAAATTTGACAAACTTACAGTTTAATAGTGTGTGCGCTAATGGTGTGTTCACAATTTGAAAATAAAAATGATTTGGCGCTTTCAAAATAGAATGAAGTCCAAACTTTTTTATAATTTTTAATTCGTGACATCAAAATTGCGTTGCAAGAAATTGTTTTGTTTTTGGGGCAGGTGCGTCATGTAAGCGAGAGAAATGTAGCTGAAAAGCTACTTTTTCCGAAAAGAATTTTTTGAAAAATTAGCTATTGTAGTTTCTATCATATTATAGCAGTTAGAACACGAGCTTCGTTTCGCGGGTAATGTGGCAACATGTACATACGGGCTGCTGGCATGCGGCTCGCGACTTGCATCCGCCATTTTTTGTAAGTATTTGACTCTAAAACATGCCTCACTCTTGCGTTCGACTTGTCCAGTCTATTTAAGGGGGCACTTCACCTTAAAAAAAAAAATCTTTATTTTTAAAGCAAACCTAATTACTTTATGTTTTATAATATAAGTGTTGGTTATAGTGACTTTTCCATAAGTTTTGGCCCCCACTCCCCCTCCCCCCGTTTTACGGATTTAACTAGGCTTCACTGTGGCAGACATAACTCAAGTTGTATTTGAGATAGCCTCATTTAATTTTTTTTTTGTTTTGAATAGGGCATTCCATTCTACAACCTGTACCAGTTATCCCCTTGATCTTATTTGGGAATGCCTAGTCAGCGTGTTTTTGCACCGACTTGGTAAATTAATGGAAGTCGTGACTGGAACTGTCGATGCAAAATGGACGATACCCAGTTACCCAGAGCATTAATTGTTCATCAACCCTAATCGTACCGATTGCCTTAACCCGTACCCTGCAAATCCGATTCTGCCAGCCTTTAACAAGCACTTAATTAATTTATATAAATCTTAACTATTACACTTTAGCCTAATCTAAATCACTAGTCACCATTGGTACACGATAGGGTTCCAACCGAAACGAAATTATTACCGCTTATTATTCATTACGAGTGCGCGATTTGTTATAATATCAACTTACGCGATTACCGCTTATAATATAATTTAATAGGATTGCTTATGGCATATTGACAACGGATTACAATGAGTGTAGAACTTGTCACCGACGGACGTTGGACCTGCAGCTCTCGTCTAGTTTGTTGGTCGCCGGCTAGCACTACACTGCTTTCTAATTGTAGGTCAAACTACAAGGTCGGTTCTGACGCGCATGCGCGCAACTAGTCTAGCTTTAGGCAACAGGAGTTACGGTAACTCGTTGCAAACCTGTAGTATGGATATTTAATTATATAAAGTATTTCTGTAAAAAAATATGTTATTTAATTTTTGTATAAAATTTTTTAGTAAAATCATTTTTTAATCATTTCTTAAAATCTTTATTATAGGAAATAGTGTATATCCATACTACAGGTTTACAATGAAATGTCCTCTTCAAAATAAAAAAAAGTTATGAGGCTATCCCAAATACAACTTGAGTTATGCTGTCTGCCACAGTAAATGAAAACGTGAGAAACAAAACTTTTGGAAAACGGCCTAGAAAAAGACCCGGTTATTTGGAGAATATACGTGTAGGCCTACGCTTTTCGTTTTTAGATAAAATAAACTAATTATAAGCACATTATCTATACTTATTACACATCAAATTGTTCAGAAAATCACAGTGAACAAACCTAGATGATTTTTTTTTTGTCATTTTTATTCTGTTTATTTAATTCTGTGGTCGCTGCTCGGGACTATCTTGCCATTTTGGTAACATCAAACTCTGCGCCCAGCGCGGTACACTCGCCGAAGCCCAGTCAATATTTTTTGTATGACTAGTTAATTGTTTTGTTCACTATTCACAACTATTACTGGTAAATTATAATTATGTATTTTAAAAAATATATGTTGTAAAATCATTTGTTCAGTAGAGTATTGTTAAGTTAGTAATAATATTTATCTAGTTTTGTGTGTAAATATTGTAAATAGTATACCTTGTGGTACTTAACCATTATGTAAATTCATTCTTTAATCATTATCTCTTGTTTGTACCCTACAGGGTGTTACTGCGCACCTTTTCAGAAAGAATTTACTCAATATTTTTTTGTATAACTAGTTAGTTGTTTGTTTATTGATCACAACTACCGGAAAATTGTAATCAGTCAATTTCCAAGATAATAATTAGTTTTTATGTGTTTTTGTGGTTGGAAATAAATTAATTATTTTCAGTTTCAAATAGAAAATGTACCAGCAATTAATTGTTCTATGTTTAGCTTTATTTTATTCTATTTGTACGGTAATAAAAGCGTGTTTCAATGGCAAATTGCTTTTATTTTAAGTAACTTTTATGAGGGGGGGGGTATTACAAATTGTGGGGGGGTGCGTCATTAAACTAGGGGGGGATGGGCACCCCTGTGTAACACACATGACATTTTAAAAGTTTTGGTGTAGAAGGGGGCCAAATACTTTTCTTACTAGCTCCCTCCCATATCGGAAATGTGCATTGTTCATCAGGTCACTACTTAAATAATAACAACATATTTTTAAATTATTTTTAAAACAGATTTTTAAAGGCAAATGTCTCTCCCCACTGACTGGTCTAACAAATATCGTGTTTGATTACAGAATTTGTATTATTAATAATTGAAAAATGTACAATCAACGCCTATAAAAGCGAGTGTACATACATAACATACAATATAACACCTGATTTCACCCATCATCTGTAATTCTTAACAAAACAAAGCGTAGATTATTGCTGTTAGGCTATACGTTATAAGATTTGCTTTGAGGATATAAACTGAATATAAGTACAACCTTGTATCATCAATATCTTCATTTACACAAATTTAAAGAAGAGATACCAATTCGTTTAACTTCGGAAACATTCGAACATCTTCGTATACCATATAAACATATTCGATTATTCATTTCTTCACTATAATATTAAGAACTTCTAAATCATTTTAACCAATAACTTGGCCTACCTTGCTGTATTGAACAATTATATATTTAAGGATCTCAGGAGGTGCTACGTCGAGCAAAGGTTCCAAAGCATCCAATTCTGAACACTTTTTAAGACACAATTTTAAAGAGGTTTTACATTTGTCTTTAAGATCTTCTGAACTTTCTGGGCATTGTAGTAACTGTAAGAAAATGATTTAAATTCAGAATATGATAATATTTTATTTTTATAAGTAATCATTGAAGTGCAAACTTCTATAGGCGCACCTTGTCTAAAAATAGCGGGCGTCAATCTGATTTTACCCTCAGGCGTCACCCTCTACTGTAATATATAGTACACATTTTATATAGCAGAGTATATAGTTTACTTGGTAATACCTCTAAAATGGACATTGTGCTTCCTCACTTAGTAAGTTGTGTTAAAATAGTTAACTTGGTAATACCTCTGAAATGGGCATTGTGCTTCCTCATTTTGTAACATTTGTTAAAATAGTTTACTTGGTAATTACTCTGAAATGGACATTTTGCTTCCTCATTTCATACTGATTATGTTAAAAGATATGTTTAATACTGCGTTGAAGTATTTCGCTTTTTGCAACATTGCAAAAAACCAGAATTGCTATTGAACATTCATTATATTCAAGTGTGATACATTTATAAAAATTATCATGCCAATGAGTTATATATGTAAATCTTACTATGCCTAATAAAATATATTAATTAAATCGGTAAAATCCGATTCACTGCCAACAAACATAGCTATAGAAGTTTACACTTCAAAACTAAATAACAAGTCACTGAGTACTGTAAATTAAATAAATTAAATTTTTTTTCTTCTAAATGGGGCTGTTTTTTTCCCCCAGCTCCAGGGCCCCAAAAGGTATCTGGGCCTGCTTGAGACATAGAACTTCTCAAATATTGTTTTACAAGTATGATTTACTTTTCTAGGTTTATTAAATGCTAATTTATTCATATTTCTTTTTTAATCCTTTGGGCTAAATTTCTCCTAGGTTTGTAGTCCGGGCATTGCAGGCCCGGCTATTACACCACTGATGGACAACCAATTGAATTGGTAATAAATTTTAATTAGCAGTAAGTACTTTGCTATGTTAACCCAAATAATATTACATTTATTTTTATTTACATTGTTGGGTATAATAATAGTAGTTCTCTGAACAGTAGACCTCGCTCGTTGAAATAACAAATGTGGTTTTGAGCTTAGATTAAAAATAGTGTGCCAGTAAGGAAGTAAGCAGAAGGTTTAGCCAGTGAAACATTATTTTGCAATTCCGACGATTCCAGGTTTTCTAGTTCTCGTTTTTCTTCTTTTCATGAGCTTTAAGTGCTAAAGATTCTCTTTTATGGGGAATTGTGTATTATTTAGGTTAATAATGCACATATGGTAGCTAAAAATATCGTGTTATTGGGGGAAAATATAGAATTAAATATTTAGATACTTGAGTAACTAAACATAACTTAACAATGTATTTATAGTTCCATATCATATTCCAATATTAGAAATAATGAAAATATACGATGTTATAACGTTGTGAAAGTGATCTCAACCCTTGTACCAACACTTCCTACGCTGTCCAACGGTCATTTTTTGTATGTCCTTTATCGCCGAGGGGTTTCATTTGTTTCATCTCATTTTGTAATTCAAGTAAAGCTAAGTCAAATACTTTTATGAAATAAAAAAATTTGGTCTGCGTCGGACCAGAAGGTGGAAGTTATACTTCTTATTTGGCCATTCGTATACTTTCCTATAATTTTTGAAAAAAATTTGAAAGCCTTGGATCGAACCAGGGATTCTAGCGTGGAAGTCGAGTGCGTTAACCACTCACCCACCGAGACTCTTGAGGTATCTCTTGTAGAGAAAAGGTATAAAAAGGCACTTTCCGGATTTTACTCTTAACGCGTGACGCGGTTTCTCGACCGACACCTCATCCCGATTACAACGGGCGCAAAGAAGTATAACTTCAATAATTTACAAGTATACAGTTCAATTCATTGATTTATTCTCTACACTTTCTTATAATAAAATGTCATTTTTGGGCAAAGGATATATTCCTAAATTACTATTCAAAATAGGCCTAGTTTTGTTAGTAAGACATAAAAACTGGTGTTTACAAAATAAAAAATTTGAAATTGATAAATATTTTTATACAGTTCTATTTAGAACTAAATTAGAAACTTTTTTACATTTATGAAAACAAATTACAAAACATTTTTACTACTTTTTATGTCGGCATAAAGTTGAACTTCTTCCTTTCGTTACTGAACATGCTTGTTTCTTGAGCTAACACCTTGTTAATTTTACTCCAATCATTTTTTTACTGCCATATATGAATTCTTTGAACCTTTATATACAAAAAAGCTACGGAACACTTTTGAATTGGTTTAGAATAAACGTATAAAAACATTGTAAATATACAAAAACTTGGGGACGATTTTTAACAAATTTGAAGTGTACGGCCATTTTGTGAGCTTACCGTTAGAGATACGGAAAAAATCAAGGATACAATTTTGTTGAAAATCAAATTTGCTACTCGCAAAATGTTATTAGTTTTTAAATTCGGCTTACGGTTAAGCCACAAACTGCCTTTCGAAAAAAGCTTACACTGAGAGAAACGGTCCGGCCGCCATTTTTATTTAATTTAAGGGGTTAAAAATAAACAATTGAAAACCCCGTATATATACATCGCTCGGCCTAGGAATAAGGGACATTCATGCAAAAAATCATCAAAATCGGTCAAGGCATTTGACCGTAATCGTGAGACAGACAGACACACAGACGAAATGCCGAATGGTCGAGCTAAAACGGAGACCTCGCTTCGCTCGGTCAATTGAATTGTTATAATTTTTTTATGATTCATTGCTATTATTTGATTATAACTACTACTGCTGTACACTTGTATTATGATAGTGACAGACAGATTAGTGGTCTTATCAAAAATACACGTTATGTAACTACTTTGGTCGCTTTATCGGAGTTAACCCCATACATTTTTAATTTTTTGTAGGTTAATTGTCATATTAACTTTTAAGAAACTAGTCAAAAAAAGTCATGGGGCAAAATGAATCTCTAGAAATAGGGTTGTACCAAAAAACCACAAAAACTGCTCTTGTAAATGTATCTAACTGTGAAATAAAAACATCATACCGGTTATCATATTTTTATGATAATAATAACATCATTTTCTTATATTTAAAACAACCTGCACGACAATCAACCCCGTAGTTCTCCAGAAACAGGTATCAGTGGGGTAACCAAACGTTTAAGGGTCTTCTATACATTGCGTAAAACATCAAAAATATGCACTTTGTACTAACGTGTTTCGGACGCCGTTTTTCAACCTAAAAAGTTGTGAAACATCTTAAATTAATTGTTCTTAAAGGCTTTGTGCTTTTGTCTTATATCTCATAATTGAAAGAAATCGACGGCAACTCCTTTTAATCAACAGTTTAACTGAGTAAAAATCGATTATTTTAACGCATTTTTTGGGAGTTTTAAGCAATCATTTCCATATTTTAAGCTAACACGTAAAAAATATAAAGCCTTCTTTATAACATAAAGTAGTTTCCCAGATTATTAATTTATAAATAGAATCCGAAACACGTTATTACGAATGCATGTTTCAACGATTTTGCGGCTTCAGTCAGACCTTTTGTATTGAAATCATAGTGTATACTCGGGAGTTATTTTCAAGGTTGCCATGATGGGCGTGGTTGTTAAGGCGTCAAAGCTTTATCAATCGTCATGGCAACCATCAATGGAAAAGTTCCGGGTTCAATTCCCATTGACCCCGAATAATTTTTTAAATGGTTTCTTAACAGACATCATTTTACGTTCGGATTCTGTAAAACTGTAGGTCCCGTCTTCATTAGCCTTAAGTGCAAAACAGCAGGACGTTAAACACAAAAAAAAATTTCTTCAAGGTAATGAAGAGCCTTAAGGCTGTGCGGAATTATTATACAACAAGGCCATAGCCAGAAAAACTTTTCGGGGGAGGGGGGTCAGGTCATGACCGGGGATTTGAATTTAAACCCTTTTAACATGTTCACTGCTAAAGACGCACGTGTGAGCTTGACACTGAACACTATGAGAAGCGGCCGACGCACAGTGCATTGCGCCAACACCCGTATTGGGAATATTTTCAATACACTGTGCATTGCGTGCTTCCCCGCACGCCAATTTTAAGCCTATGTGTGTCCGCTTTAAAATATTAGTGATTATTACGTAGAAAGGTTCAAAAATAAAAAATAAAGTAATTTGTACTCATTTAGGTTATAAATATAAAAAATAAAAGGTCAGCTCCTAGCATAGGAAATACGAAATTTGCGTAGCAGTGAATGTGTTAAACACCAATTTCCATGCCTATTTTTAAAATTTTGATATTAGTTACCCATGTAACATATTATAGGATGTAAGGATGATGAATGATTTTGTTTTGTTAGAGTAAAGAAGTTTTGTTGAACCTTCATGGTTTTCTTATTTAATAGATCAGATCAAACTCACAACAGAGTAAGGCTGTAACCTACTGCATCCATGTGTATTATACATTGTAGTTTAAACAAGTAAAATTCTAAATATCAGTATGCTTGCAAACACAATGATGTAAACTATTTTGCTGGATCCTCTTTTGTGTTGTCTATTTTATAATTTAATTTGCACTTTTTTAACGTAGTATTTTTTTTTTTTTTAATTTTTACTACTAAATTTTGGGATTTCGGAAGGGGGGCTTTGACCCCCTAACCCCCAACTGGCTACGGCCTTGTTATACAAGTAAGATAAGTACATCACTTGATGTACACCATAAGTGATTAACATAATAAAGTAAATAGAAGTGAACAGGGTTAGTAAGACAAGAAAATATGTTTATTTAAATTTGTAATGAAATAAACTAAATTAATTTTACTTCATTTGTGGTTGATTTCCATAAACAATTAGAAGTGATGAATAAGGTTACTGTTTAAAGTTTACTCACTTGAATCAATCTGGGGAAGATGTTAGCTCTTGCAATGCTTCTTGAATGCAATGGCGAGTGTTTTCCAATGCAGTATGACACCCAAGCAGCAGCAGCGAGAATATGGTCCTCCTTTTCTTCGAACAACACCGCAGCGAGCAGCGGTACTGCCTGATAAAAATTATTTTATACATTTTCCTCACACAAAAAGTAAATTTGTTTTGTTATTAAAAGTTCACCAAAATCAATAGTCACCTGAAATTCAATAACGGCTAAAGCCAATGCTTCGGAGTGCCCTGCCATAAAACCCAGAGTAATTAGAGCAGGAAGCCTTATGTCGCCTTTACTCCTTTTCACCAATTCAATGATCGGTCCTATGCCTCCACTGTCCACTATCAACTGTGCCAACTGCAATCAAGCGGAACAGAAATTCCAAGTACGGTATCGGAAATAACAAACGGAAGAAGTTACCGGTAGCTATCATGTAAATGTTTACTAAACTAAAAACGAACAAAATGTAGAGAAAATACGGTTAAAATAAATTTACATTAGTTTTTATGATTGAATCCCTGAAGAAACTTTCAGGATCAGAGCAGTGCACCCGCACTTGGCGCCAAAGGTATCAATAAATGTTTCTCTTTTCATAAAACTGTGTAGTAGTAGAGTTGGTTTTGTAATTTAAAGAGAAAAATAACAACAATAACAGAGCTAATAAACCTTTGAACAAACAATTTCTCTACCAAATGGAACATAATACATGAGATCCGTTGATTGTTATTACATTACTAATAGTCCTCTTACAAATAGGGGTGCCAGCGCCCTTATCAACTGGCTAGCGTCACAGCGCCCCTCGCCAACACAGAATGGTGTGTACTGTAAGCAGATGACTTGAATGCATACGAGCGGGCAGCGGGGTGCGGGAAAGAGTAAGCGCCGCGCAGCTGCGTGCATTGCAATCTGAAATTAATTCTGTGCGTTAATGGTTATTCAGCTAGATTCAGTTATATGTACTTATTAGTGAATTTCCACAGGAAAAATCAGCTATTGCAGTGGCCCTTGTGGTAAGATCTAAGGTTGGGAGTAGCAAATGAGCACCGATCATGGTCCCCAGAACACGTTTTGGGGTGTCATTAAAAATCATATATATATACAGTATGTATATATGTGTTCGCACTCTAGCGGCCGCATTTTAAGTCCGGTTTGGTTCAAATTTGGCACACATGTTGGTTGTGTATGTCGCTCGGACGAGTTCGTTAGCCAAAAAAATCCAACAATCGGAAGCACGTTTTTTGACCAGAAATAACTATTTTTTTAGATTTTCCTACGAGAATGAATTTGTTTTTGAGTTTTTCAACAAATATAAATGTAGGATGTTATTCTGCACATTTTGTTTTTTTACACGACCGTATAGCTCGCTTGGCTCCCCCAAAGTCGATCAAAACGTAAAATACCATAAAAGTACCCGGTTCAAAGCCATGTGGTGGATCTTACCTTGGGGTTTGGCGTGTGAAGCACGCAATGCTTTGTGTATTGAAGATACTCCCAATATGCGGAATGGCGTGCAAACCATTTTGCAGCTATTCAGCACCGTCGTGAATAGACCTATTTCCCAAATTGTTGGTTGAAACCCTAAACCATAGGCCTATAAACTGAATTTTGGACATTTGCTCAACTCATGTCAGCGGTTTGGCTGTGTGGTCAATTTATTTATTTTTACACCATCATACAGTAACTTATATTTACCGTTTGGTGTGGTCACAAAAATTAATTGAGAACTAGCTTCTAGAGTAGGCATTTGTTTTGTTTTATGTTTGGTTTGTTATATTACAATGTATAAGTAATTTCCACTAAAAAATAATTAAAGTTAAAAAATAAATAAGTAAAATAAGTTGGATCCTTCGAACAATGAAATCATTTATTGATATTGTTAATATTTAGAATTACTCAATACACAGTTCAATTGTTGCCTTTTATTCGGAGTACTAATACCCACTTCAAGTATTTAAAAAAATGCTTTTAAATATTTATTTAAGATGAAATGAAATGGGTTCATAAACGTTGTTACACTATAAATTACTTTAGTTCTTTTGTCTTTCTTAGTACAGATAGATGTCTATAGATAATCAGAGTATTAATTTGCATGTAGTATGGTTAGTAATTAATTTCTTTTATTATTTATTTATTTAATGACAGAAAAAGTATTGTGCTTAACGATGATTTTTTAATTAATAGCCTATTATTTTTTCTAGAAATTGTTTTTAAAAGTTGATCATTGAAATTTCTTCGATAGTGATATGATTGTTTGTTTCTCCACCCAAATCATTATTTCTTATGATTTAATTATCATAAAAAATTACAGTTTTAACATACATAAATGTACGAGTCCATTTATTAAAATTTAAAAACTATAAGAATAATAATGCTTCTATTATAATACTATAATAATAATAGAAGGGTATCAAATTATTGATCTTCCTGGTTGAAATTAGAAGAACATATCAATTACAATTTAAATGGTGCGAACAGTAAATAAATTAAAATTTAATATAGTAGAGGCCTACAACTATATCTTTGAGTACACTTACCTGTAAGTTGTGTTTGACAATCTCTTTTAAAAGCATTGCTGCGCTCCGATTAACCTGAATATCAGGACAGCATAGGTGTACCATTACATCTGACATAAAACCAGCTTCCACCACAGATTCTGTCAATTCCACAGAATGTTTACAGATGTTTGACAATGTTATAAATACTTGTTTCTGAAAGTAAATTCATATTTTATAACTTTATAATTAAATATTTATAACCTTACAAACTTATTATCAAACACAAATAACATTTTTACAGGTGGACTACATTGATGAAGGACAAAGTTCAATACCCTATATAAAATATTAACTTAATCTTTTTAAGAATATGATAGTGACTATTTTTAAAATCTGAAATCTTGTATCTGGTATTATTTAATACTAGGTCGAAAATACCTTCCGAGGACGACTGTTAAAGATGGATTAGTAAAAAAGTCCTAGGGCAGAAATAGGTATCAGTAGGGTTGTAACGTAAAACAAAAAACACCAAAGACTGCCCTTAAATGTATCGATGGAATAAAAATGACATTTCATAATTTGTTGATAATGACAACATTTTCTTTCGTTTAAAACCAACCGCACGAAAAACAGCCCGGTAGATCTCTAGAAGTGCATATCAATACGGTTTTAACTAAAAAAACCCAAAATTGTCCTTATACAGAGTGTCCGATAAGTAAAGTGCCAAACTTCAAGGCACGGTTCTATATGGGTCAAAATAAGAAAAAAAAGTTCATATAAACATAGGCCTGAAACTTTTAGTTTTCCAGATATGCGCCATTTTGTTTTTTGTACAACATAATTCTCATCTAGAGAACGGTTTGACTGATTGAGTTCAAACTTGGCATAAAGTTTAACCTAACAATAATGTATCTTAAGAAAAATAAGCGACTAAATCCAATTATGAGTTTCAAAATAGCCGCTGTTTGAAAATTTGAAACCTAAATGACTCAAAAACCGTACATTTTAACCAAAAAAATTTCAAGATACCTTTTTTGTAGCCCTTTTGATTCCCTTTCGGATGGTGTAGCTGTCAAAACAATCGGATGAAGGATAATAGTTAAGTTATGTGTAATAATTGGTTTGTTCAACCCGGCATACTATACCAACACAGTACCGTAATACTACAATATTGTATGTACATTTGCTGTCATTATCTTTAACTTAGCTATTATCCTTCATCCGATTGTTTTGACAGTGACACTAACTGAAAGGGAATCAAAAGGGCTACAAAAAAGGTGTCTTGACATCTTTTGTTAAAATGTGTGGTTTTTGAGTCATTTAGGTTTGAAATGTTCAAACAGCCGCCATTTTTAAACTCATGATTCGATTTAATCGCTTATTTTTCTTGAGATGTATCATTGTTAGGTCAAACTTCGTGCCAAGTTTGAGCTCAATCAGTCAAACCGTTCTATAGATAAGAATTATTTTGTACAAAAAACAAAATGGCGGATATCTAGAAAACGGAGCGTTTTCGGGTCTGTGTTTATATGAACTTGTTTTCTTATTTTGAACCATAGAACCATTCCCCGAAGTTTGGCACTTTAGTTATTTCACACCTTTGTATATATACCGATGAAATAAAAATTAACAGTCATAATTTTTTGATACTAATAAAAACATTTTCTTTCATTTAAAACAAACCGCACGAAAATCGTAGGTACCAGTAGATCTTCAGAAAAAGGTTTCAATAGTCACCAAACATTTAAAGCTACACTGAATTGTTTATAAGTACCAGTAAGATGTTTAAAAATTAATTGAAACAACACAAATTTTTTATGAAACAAACAATTTTATCACTTGCAGATCTCAACCAATGTAACAGCATTAACTAGAAGTGTAAATTTATATCATACATCATCATCATTATTTATTGAGGCGAAGTTAGGACCATTGGGTCCTCTCTTCCACTTAACCTCGAAACAAAAAATACACAAATACATAAAAATTCATATTACAATTAAAAATGAATACATAAACAAAACTACAAATAATAATTACTTCTAAAACATAATGAATAAAAACTAAAAATATACACATTTGTCTACTAAGTAAAATAAAACTAAAAGATAATTATTCTACACTATAATACATAAACACACTTACACTCTCATACACACACACATTCAAGAACATGCCTCAAATCCCACCCGAGCTCCCGAAACTACCCAAAACTGCTGCAGAACCAACAACCCAAAGCCTTCTTGAACTGAACACGGTCATTG
>JAGFPH010006513.1:52041-64012 GCA_018207615.1 Philaenus spumarius | reverse complement strand
ATGTACATCGTTGTGTGGAACTTCAACTATGTACATCGTTGTGTGGAACTTCAACTATGTAGAGTACATCGTTGTGTGGAACTTCAACTATGTACATCGTTGTGTGGAAATTTAACTATGTACATCGTTGTGTGGAACTTCAACTATGTACATAGTTGTTTGGAACTTCAACTATGTACATCGTTGTGTGGAACTTTAACTATGTACATCGTTGTGTGGAACTTCAACTATGTACATCGTAATCAATTATTGTGCGGCACATGTTTTAATGTCTACATGACAATGGGAATGCTTTTCCGAAACGCGTCATAAATAAATAATCAAACAACAGAAGTCACACGATGAACAATTATCAAGATAATATTTAATAATTATACTATCTTATTTATTATAATATTAGTATAGATACTTCTTCAATTTGTAATACCATGTAAATTAATATACATTAATTAATAATAAATTAATATAATGTTATTATGGGAGACTTTTACTTGGTCGTCATGGACATGATAGCGAACGTGGAGTATAGTTAGGTTTATTCGGGCTGCCGGCTGGGCTATACCATGATTTCAATAGGTTTGGTTTAGTATCATGTTGGGTAGAACGGTAGTTTATAATACAATTTCAATCATTATTGTAATGAATACAATAATGGTAGTGCAGTATTTGTTGCAGCTGACTGTTATAATATATAATCGATATAATTGACTAATCGATCTAATTAAAATTAGTACAAAAGTCAAAACAAATTAAAAACAATACAAAACAAAGACCAAAGTACATTTTAAAGGGGGTAGTTTTTGTTTTACGACTTCTAATTTGCCTTAATTTAATCAATCATTAAAAATTTAACACTCGAAAGGACTTACCAGTTGAAATACAATTCTTTTAAACACATTTTACCAAGTCTGACATTTGAAGCCGGCACTAATTGGCTTAAAGTTAGCTGTCACAAGACATCAGCTGTTTACGGATGCGCAAGACTCCTGCGCTTCGATTGGTCCTACCTGGAACCGGTCGACCAACCAGCGGGCTCCGACAAACACCCCAATATACAAGACACGCCCATCAAAGCTTCGGCTAATAGTTCATTTAAAATGTTTTGTGTTTGTCTAAATATCAGTACGTGATAGTTTATTGTTTATTGCCGAAGTTTTGAGGTTATGTCGTGTTGAGCTATTGTTAGGAAGTGATTGTTTCAAAGTGTTGAATATTTATTGAACGGTTAAAATAAACATTGTTTTTATTGTTGTTACGTAACACTGTGGGAATGGAGTTTAGAGTGTTTTTTTAGGTGGAATGAGAAGTGTTAGTTTTATATGATAAATTAGGAATTTAAAAAACAAATATTTACAGTTTTAAATCAGTAAAGTGACTCTTTTTTATTTTAAGACTTTTAGTGTACAAAACTACAGATTTTGTAAACAAGCCTTACATTATTTTAAAAAAATGTTACGTTTTCAAACGTAAAGCGAATTTTTTTTGTAAAAAGAATAAATTAAACACAAAATGTCTAAAAGAAATTTACCATCTACACCACGTGATTTCTTCGAACGTATTTACGGCCACTTGGAAACGAAAAGTAAAACGGAATTGGAAATAGAAGAAAAGGATTCCGTTTGTAAGACAGATTCTGTAGGCCTACATTTAAAACTAACCGGGAAAGAAAAACTTACAGCAAACATAAACGAAAAAACGCTCGTCGACCAGTGCGCAGAATTGAAACCGAAACTGTTGTTGAGTTTGTTGGACACAAAAAACGAAATTAGCGACGAAGACGAAGAAATAGACATCGGCAGCGACGGACCACAGAAAGAGTGGAAAGGTGGTCGTTTTGAGACATGTAGAAGACCAGTCAAAGAAGGCCGGAATGAAGATGAATTGTTTAAACCATCGACAACAAGTAAAGAGTTACCGAAGTCAGACCCGAATAGTCTGAAGTGGCCGACGACACCCGAAGTAAACAGAAGAATGTCCGAAGGATATCCAGGATCTTTACCGTATCCATCCTTGCCTCTGCAGAGGAGGTTTGAAGACGGACAACCTTTGCTGTTGAGGCCCTTTCTGGGAGGTCCTCCTGCCGAAGGACATTTTCCCGCTGGTTTTACCGCTTTCTGTAAGTACTCAAAGTACCTTTATATTTATTGGGGATTCCACTCTCTGTAGTTTTAGCTTCTGTCCATATTTCTATTTAGGGCCTACATAAATCTTCTGCAAAGGTAAAAACTTAGTTGTAACATGCTATTGCTTCGTACTTTTAGTTGTACGAGTTCACGCACTACTGAGCTGATGTCATATCTCGGGTAATTGCCTAAACTTCCAAACTTTTATTTTCGGTTAATAATTAAGCCTAACTATGTCAATAACACTAAATAACTGAATTTTATTCGAACCAGAGGTATAAATAGGAGTAGCTTTGGGAGGGGAGCGTCTAGTTTGTAGGAGACTCTACCGGGTCTGGGAGGTATTTAAATAACCCTTGTAAAAATTAAGTCAGGAAAATTTTGCAAAAACCTATACCTGTCAGATCAAATTTTAAAGCCTACTGGTGCTAGTTTTAGGATAAAATATCATAAACAGTATGGGATAAATATTATATATGTTAGGGGGGTGATACAAACACTAAACAGTTTGTTGTTTAGCTTATAGAGTAGCAATATCTTGTCTATGCTAATATTATAAAGAGGTAACATTTGTTTGTTTGTATGAGGGGTAATCTCTGGAACTATTGATCAGATTGAAAAAATGGTTTTATTAATAAAAAGTTACACTGTCCCTGGGTAACATAGGCTATAATTCATTTTGATAAAAACCTTTTTATTTCAATATTTGTAAATTTAGTCGGAAGAAAATTTAGACCGGTGAACCATCACATGAATTTACATTTATTACCATAGCAACCAATTGAATAAAATAACAGGTAAAACAGCTGTTTGCTCTAATATTTCCATTAATAGCTGATTTCAAACTTCGAAACAATTATTTGTATTTCTAACTTTAAGGTTAGGCCTAGCTTTTTATTGAAGTGTAGACCTGAGCCTTGCTGGTTCTTGTAAACCTTTATTATAACTGCTACTATAAAATATACGAAATAATTTTATTTGAGAACATTTAACATTATTTACCATATTAGTTTTTTTGGTTATTAATAATCCTATACCGTTATTGTAAAGAAAACATAATTATGATTATGTGTATAGAAGTTCCAACGGGGTTGGCAGCTTCCCCTAGTAGGCTATAAAATAAGTTTGTGAGTAAATAAAAGGAATATAATAGTTAAATATTTGTACGCAAGATTGAAAACTAACCTAGGCCTATAGGCTATATTTAACTAGCTAGCCCGATCCGGATTTGCACACGGATAGACAAATCAAAGTTAAATGCATAAAAAAAATATATCAATAAATATATTAGGCTATACTATGTATTTCTTAAGGGGGATTTTTAGTAACTTTGACTATCAAACCCCGATAAAATTTAAAAATTTTTGAAAACCTTTCTTAGTGAGAACCTAGGGCCCTAGAGGAAGCCACATACCAAATTTCATTCCAATCCGTTCGGTGGTTTTTGAGATTTCATGATGAGTGAGTGAGTGGTATTTGAATTTGATATATATCTATATGGATTTTATATATAGATATATAGATAGATATAGATTTTGTTGACAAAACTTATTAAAAGAAAGTCCAACTAAAGGACTTTATAGTGCAAGTGTAGTGAGTGTAATAACGTTTAAGTTAATTACTAATAATCCTAAAATGTTAAATACAGCAGTGTCTACATATGTTAGAAAAGACGATGTTTAAAAAGAATATCTTTGTATATTTAAATGTCTTTATTGACAAACATTAATAACAATTAATACTTTTGAGAAGCAACTAGATTACAGCACAAGATTAAATTTCCAGGGTTTCTTAGCGAAATCTTGTATGATCTCAAAAACAAACAATTTTCAAAACAAGAATGATATTTTATTTTATAGTTATTCAGTAGGCCTACTTTAAAATTTGGGTGCCAATACTTTTTGTTTGTTCTCCCCTCCCCCCCCCCCCCCCCCCCGTTTATACGCCACTGATTCGAACATAAAACTGTGAAAATGGCAAAGTAACAATTAAGCTAATTTAGTACAAGAAGGCGGTTAAAATAAAAAAAAATGACTTTGAAAACTGCAAGGAAAAAGTCATGTATTCTGTAGATATAGAGTAACAGATATGGTAATAGAAAGAAAAAAATTAAATTTAAAAACTTGCAAACAAATTAAAACGAAAGTAACTAAAAGACATAACTAAATTTAGATTAAATAAAATGCTGAAACTACATTTAAAAGTGTTACATATAGGATGTCCCGGAACTTCTGGAACAGCTTTGTAGAATTGTTGCCTAGGTAAAAAAGTCACAAAAAAGTTGCAATAAACATAGGTTCGAAAACAGTTAGTTTCCATTTATTTTCAATTTTATTTTTTTTACAAAAAAACTTAATATTTTTGGAAGTAAATAGGATATTGTATTCAAATTTTTTATGTAAACATTTGCCAAGGTGCAAAAAATGAGGATATTGTCTTTTATATTTTTAAAATGGCGGCCGTTTAAAATGTTTAATGTTTATAAAATTGTTAAAGAATAAATGGAAAACGAAACATTTCCGGACCTATGTTTATTGGACCTTTTTATCTTATTTTTACCTAAAAAACGATTCCACAAAGCGGTTGCAGATAATTCCAGGACAACTTCATCCATAGAAAGCAGATCCTCAAAATGTCGTAAGGATGTTAAATCTCTAGAACTTATCACGGCCCTTAATTACATAACCAGCTTAATCCAATAATCCGTTTCAAAATGGCGGTTATTAAAAAATTTTAAATAAAAAAATAACTCATAAACAGTAAATATGTATAGCCCGTTTATTTCCTTTGTAATGGTATGACTATTAAAAGTATCAAACAAATGGTATAACTGTAAAACCGTGTTTAACGGGATCGACATGAATAGCAACAAAGAGTAGGCAATAATTAATTTGTATGACTAATTAATTAATTTGTATGACTAATTAATTAATTTGTATGACTAATTAATTAATTTGTATGACTAATTATTTAATTTGTTCGCTGTTTTACTATTAACCTTTGTCCGCTAGTTTTGACAATTATTCCATTTGATACGAAATAAAGTAGGATAAAGAAATATGCTATGGAAGTTTTTTTTAAAAATTTACTGTTTTTGAAGAGCTATTCTCAAGCTGCTATTTTAAAACTAATTATTAGCCGTAGGAAAGATGAGCTATTGCAGTAACTCTTATGGTCAGACCTAAGGTCGGGAGTTGTCAATGAGGATCAATCATAGTCTCCGGAACACGTTTTGTTGTGTCACTAACAACGTTATATAATGTGTTCACACTATAACGGCTGCATTTTAGTCCGATTTGGTCCAAATTTGGTACAGACGTTGAAGTCGCTCGGATGAGTTCGTTAGCTAAAGATCAAACAACCGGAAGCACGTTTTTTGACAAGAAATAACATTTTTAAAGATTGTTAGAACTAGAACTTTTTTGGGTGTCTTACCTAAAAAAATAAATATAAGAGATTATTCTGCACATTTTGTTTTTGTACACGACCTTATAGGCCCCAAAATTGATGAAAACAAAAATCCATATTACTGCGATTAATTAAACACACTTTGACCATTTTACAAAATGTATTAAAATGCGTACAGGGTTTAATGTGAGTCGGTAGTTTAATAAAAATATGGGTGCTAAATAGGTAACAAATTTCATAAATATTGTTAACTTGGGTTTTGGAACAAAGAAGTCACTTTTATTTCTTAGCCTCGCCTTTATGGTGACATGGTGACCTTTTGGATTTCCACTTATTTTATGGAAAATACGCTATACTTCAAACACGTATACATTTTTTAACGGCAATTGGCTATGTTTTGGATTGTATATATGTTTAATGGTAGTATAATCAACCTTAACTTTTAATAGTTTTTTTTTAAATTTTCGTTCTGTTAAGGGTTGCCTAATTTTTTGAAGTTATTTAAGGTTGCGCATTAAAGTATAGAAAAAAATATAAAAGCGTACGTAGCCTAATTTGTTTGTCAAAATAATAATATATTTAGTGTAAACACAGAACAATTTTGTTACTATCGAGACGTAGTTTAGTTTTTTTCATGTCTGTATGGTCTGTAAATTAGAGCTGTTATTAAGTAAATTTTGTGAAATAAATTCTTTATTATTATTATTATTACTAAGGGAGACCTTTGCGTGCTCCAAACGCCCACCCAGTTGGAGCCATCTACACACATAATATGTTATGTTTTCTTTATAATAAAAGTATATGATTAACAACCTCAAAGCTAAGAAGGTAGGCCTAAATAATGTTAAATGTGCAAATCAAATTATTTCGTAGATTTTATAACAGCAGTTATAATAAAGGTTAAAAGAACCAGCAAGGTTCAGGTCTACACCTAAACAAAAACCTTGCCATTTTAGTTAATCTGAACCTTTTCTGGTCGAATTTGCATCTTTGTGTTCTACTAATAAAAACCTTTAATTTGATATACAACTCAGCCTATGCTCTAAGATAAAAACTGCCTCTAGAGTGCTAAGAAGCATTACAGCTTTAACTAACCTCAAACAAAAAAGTAATAATAACTAACGTGGCCTGGCAACAATGAAGAACGCAATCAGCTGTTCTAAAAACCAACCACAGCTGCTTTAATTCATATCGTAATAGTAACAAGTAAACGGTCCGTAATAAAATGGCAAGTATAATGATATTGTGTAACCATTTTTTGTATACCTTCAACAGTGTTGCCAACTGTTCGAAGTATAATACCCCATAGTAAGTAATTATCCCTCTTTACGCTACACTGTATTCAATATTAATTTTGCAAATAATTATAATCAACTAAATTCCACTAATACAATATTAGGCTATTATTCTACGTTCTCTGTCAGGAAAATAATGTAGATTATGAACAGAGTGAGGTATTGTAATTGTATTAACTCCTGTAGAGATTGTATTGTATATTTACTAGGTTTTATTTACACCAACATTAATTTATTGTCTAGGTATACTTACTGTTTGTT
Organism: Philaenus spumarius; assembly: GCA_018207615.1. Lineage (NCBI taxonomy): Eukaryota > Metazoa > Arthropoda > Insecta > Hemiptera > Aphrophoridae > Philaenus > Philaenus spumarius. The sequence goes on along the minus strand of JAGFPH010006513.1, from coordinate 56,925 downwards.
GTAGAATTTAGTGGTGCGTGTCCGCCTTGTTTTTTACTTTAGATGGGCGTTTTATTTGCTTCTGTAGAAGATGGCTTATGGAGTTGTGCAGATTTACGTTACTATTTTTGAAATAAACTTTTATAAAAGGTTGATATCGCTCACTTAAAATACCAATATTCCAAAATACTTCAATAATAATATTAATAAAAAAACACAATGAATGTATTATTCCAACATTTAACCCCAAGTCATTGGTATTAGAAAATCTTTTCTCTGAAGACAACTATTTTGTTTAATCAGATTACAACGGAGGCTGGAAATACATGTGTTAACGATTATGTTACAATTTCCAGACATTGTGTGAGAAAAGTTGGTCTACGTGACAAAACAGATGGAAACAAATAACTCGTGGAGTGTTTTAAATTGCCTTTCACAAGCAAAGGAAATGCAAACACACAAAAGCATGGGAAAGGAAAATGACTAAACCACAATACTGTAGCACTTTATACAAATTTAGATGCAATCAGCGTTTAGTAAATAAAAACACGAGTATACAAATGACGCGAAAACAAAGAGAGAGTTAGATGAAGTCCAGAAATCAAGATAGAGACGTCTTATCATTAAAACTCTAGAACCATTAACATTTGAACTCAAAAACCACTTTAAAATAGCTAAGTTAAAGTTTACCTTCAAATAAAAATGTCAATTAATCCAGTTTGAATGCAGTAATAAACAGGGTGACAGTAAAGTCTTGAAACGGTTTAATATTTCGCATATAAGGAAAATTTTAAGGTAGATGCGATTGAGGTAAAAATACTCTATGTAAAAATACTATTTTATTGAGATTTCAAAAAAATTATTCGCCATCTTGGATCCGCCATTTTGAATGTAACTTTTTTTTGTTAAATAGAAAGGTGGTCATTTGTTAGGCCTACATCATTTCGATGTAAAATTTCAAGAAAAACCCAACGGTGAAATTCCGATTTTGCTTCATTTTGCTGTACTATTTAAAAAAAAATAATTGTTATACTTTTTGGATTCAGAATTAAATAAGCTTTCAAACGATGTGCCACACAACGATATTTGGGAGTATTTACAATTTTTGAGTTACAGCAATTTTGATTTTTTCATAATTGATTTCGAGTGGTTCAACCAAATATCGTTGTGTGGCATATCATTATTTGAAAGCTTATTTAATTCTGAATCCAAAAAGAATAATAATTAATATTAAAACAAAAATAGTACAGCAAAATGGGACACAATCGGAAAACACGATTTCGTTGTTTTTTTTGGCCGCCATTTTTAAACGGTTAAATATATGGATGTGCAAATTCTACATCGAAATAATGTATCACATGACCATCTTCCTATTAAAAAAAAAAAAAACAAAGTTACATTCAAAAAGGCGGATCCAAGATGGTGGATAAATGTTTTGAAATCTTAATAAAATAGTATTTTTACATAGAGTGGGTACCTCAATCACATCTACCTTAAAATTTTCCTTATATACGAAATATTAAACCGTTTCAAGACTTAATTGTCACCCAGTATAATAACTCATACGGAAGTTTATGTGCAACAAACCTGGAGCTTAAGGCTCGGCTCTCCACATTCAAAACTACGATATTGGGTACCAATTTCAATGTTAAATAACCAAAACATACCTTCACTATTAAGCATATTTTTGTGCTGTTTTTGTTAAAAAATGAAAGCTGTATATTTTTTCTTAAAGTAAAATAGATTGTGGGTGTTGATTGCTAAGGATTTTTGCAATATCTCTTTTTGCAACTGAGTAAAAAAATTATAAAGTTTACTATTTTTTACTATTTATATCATACGTTTATAAAAAAAATAAAACGGTTTCTGAAAATGTATTCGGCAATCAACATCTGCATATGACAGTACTTCAAAATGAAACCAAATTTTTAAATTTATTCCACGAATTAACGGAAAAAAATGACTTATTCTGTAGCATTGCTCTTATGGGAATAAGATTCAATATGGCGGGTAGGGAAGCGCCCCCTTAACCTCAAAGATCGGTAGGATAGGATAAATTGTGTAGTGAAATCAATTGCATATTATTTAAAGCAAAATGTATAGTGAGTGAGAAACAGGGAGACCTTAAAAATAAAAATGTTAGTAAATTACGAATTTCAGAAATTTATGTAGACACATCTCGAGATACGTTGAGGCGTTAATAAAAACGAAATCATACGCAGTTAATACTGTAATAAATATAATAAAATAAATTCACCATTTAAAAATTTAAGTTATTTGGTCAGCCCTTATTTGTAGAGAATTGGCTGCTAAGAATTTCAAATAAATACCTAATAAGCAATTGAAAGGAGATTCTAGTTCAATGTAATTAATACTGCTGTTAAAATTTACAGAAATAGTACCGGTACATTTTAAAATTAAATACTAAGAAATTGCATATTAAATAATTTGTACACTTTCTTAAGTACAATTTTCATTTGAAAGTAGTATCACGTAAATTCAACTGTTGTATGTAAATTAAATTAAAATTCTAAATGTTATTAAATTGGTAAAAATGTAACTATCAAGTTAGTAATAGTACCAGGAGACCGAGCTAAAGCTCGATTATAAGCAGGGCCTAGTTCGCTCACGTCAATAACTATTATTGAAAATTTCCGTGAACATCGTTTAGGTTAGGCCTATAACATTAAACAACTAAATAAAGGGTATGTTTATTTAGCAGAAGTATTCGTTGCCATGGTAACTATAAATAGATTCAACATTAGGCTTACCTCTAATAAAATACAGTTTAAAAGAAAACAGATGATTATTGTAATGGCATTGAAAACATTTGCATCAGCTGTACTTTGTATTGTTTAAAATGGACAAATTTCACTTTTTAATTTAATAAAAAGACGTAGAAAACGAATTTTCCCAGACTGGTGACCATTTCCAATCGATTTCTCGTGGCCAAAAGCCCCATATAAAATCAAAAAATCAAAAATCCTTAGACGGAGATTCCAGATCCATTTAGCAGACAGACAATTATCTCTCGCTTTAGAAGATAAGATAATATGTAAAATGTTTTACTATTAGTTATACATTTATAAATATAATCGAGCATGACTCGTGAGAAATATTATTTCTAAAAGTAAAAATAAAAATACAGAACACAGTTCTCACAAAAATACGTTTATTGGTCAAACGCGTTTCAACGACAAAGTCGTCATCATCAGTGACACATGAGCTACAGCGTTATAATTTAGTTGTAGCTCATGAGTTACTGAAGATGACGACTATGTCGTTGAAACGCGTTTCACTAATAAACTCATTTTTGTGAGAACTGTTTTCTGTAATTTTATTTTGACTTTTAAAACTTAATACATTTGATACAAACTCAAAACGTCTCTGAAGTTATTTCAACCAAGAGGCTTAAAAACAGACACGACCACTCCCAATAATTCGAATTGCGGCATTCGTTGTTAATATGTAAATAATCAACATTTCTAACAAATTTCGATATCACCAACTAAAGGAAACAATATAATATGTAACACCAGACTTTTGACTTATAATACAGTAATTATTTTTTCTGATTTTATTTAATATAAAAAAGTGTTAGTTGTAAATAATAGTTACATGATTCTAAATTTGCCAAATTGGTTGTAAATAAACATGTTTTGGTTCATTGTAGCCCAAGTTTTCGATCCAAATCAGCTGTTTTATAAAAATTATGTAACAACAGATGTTTGAATTAAATTTTAATACCGTAAGCATATTTTATTGATTTTTATTTGTGTTTGATTTTAGTGTTGTTTATCTAACCTAAAAAAGTGCTTGTTTTTAAAGAATAATAAAGTGATTATAAATTTGCTAAGTTGGTTACTTTATTAGTGAATATAAACAAACATGTGTTGTTAAGCATCTGATCCGAACAGCTGTTTTATCTGACATAGGGCAGGGAGAGAAAAAAATTGCACTATTTTTACGTTTTAAAATTAAAATTTTGTTAAATAATTTCTTAGTGCGCGACCATTCGTTGATTATCGTCTCACCATTCGAACGTGCACATTGTCGGATTAGTGCGTGGACTTTTCGCATGATTTGTAAATATTTACGACCTCCGCGTGGAGTGAAATGTGTTTTGTGTTTGTGTATATGTGTCTAATTGGTTTTACTGTTACTGATGATGAGTGAATACCAGAAACTTTGGTAGAACAGGGTGAGACTATACTTTAAAAAAAGGATTAGTAGACGTACTAATTAGCAGTATATTGATATTAATTTCACTTATCTGGAGGATACCACAATGGAGTTTAAATATATGAAGAGCTGAGAAGCCAATGGGTATAAGTAACATTTTTTGAATAATGGAGTTAAGTGCAGAAACTGGCTCTTCAACACTTTAAAATGTTAGTGGCCAAGGATTATAACTGCAAGTCTATCATGTGCTGAGATCTAGTGGCGAAAAAAACTACTTCGTAGAAGGGCTGTTTAGCTTAGAAGCCAAGGGATACATGTGATGCAAGTCGCTTCACTTTACATAAGTAATTTACTTGTAACCTATGTTTTATTACATAACTTCTAATTCCTGTTAACACGTTCACTATTACGCAAATTTCGTATTTCCTATGCTAGCGGCTGACCTTTTATTTTTTACATTTATAGCCTAAATTAAATTACTTTATTTTGTATTTTTTAACCTTTCTACGTAATAATCACTAATATTTTAAAACAGACCATGTGCGTCCATAGCACATAGGTCTGAAATTGGCGTGCAAAGCAAGCAATGCTCTGTGTATTGAAAATTCCCCCAACACGGGGGTTGGCGTGCGAAGCACGCAATGCTTTGTGTATTGAAAATACCCCCAATACGGGAGTTGGCGTGCGAAGCACGCGATGCTTTGTGTATTGAAAATACCCCCA
>JAGFPH010006513.1:16971-44765 GCA_018207615.1 Philaenus spumarius | reverse complement strand
GGTTGTTTTTCAAAATTTTTCAAAACCCTTTTTCGTGCATCTATACAGGCCTACTTGACATGTCTGGTGCAAATTTGGTTAAAATCGATCGAATAGTTTTCTCTCTAGCTTTGTATACATACAGACATACATACATACATACATACATACATACAGACATACATACATACATACAGACAGACATTTTGTAAAAACCACTTTTTTGTACTCAGGGGGTCCCAAAACGGATATTTCCACAAAAATCTCAACATCGATTTTTTTTGCGATCACTATACTTTCTCTATACTATAGTATAGTGAGAAAGTAAAAGTATCGTACGTAACTGGCCCGGTAGGTTTTTCCGTGTATGCATGATGAACTATAATATCATACCTCGATTTACCGAGCTTGTAACGTAATATACTATTTAGGTGCTAGTGCCATATACTGATTATTGAATCATCAAGTAGTGAATTACTATAGAGTCGTTTCACTGATGTAACTCGTGCTTTAACATCATCAGTTTCTAATGCAGTATGATAAACACAATTTTTGAAGTGAACATTTCTGTAGGCGCACCTCGTCTAAACTATTTTTGCTGGCGGTGAATCGGACTTTACCGTCACGCATTTTTCTGCGTGCTCTATTAATTCCGTTACGCTCTACTATACAGGGTGTCCAGTAATTACGGGATCAAACTTCGGGGAATGGTTCTATAGGTCAAAATAAGAAAAAAGTTTATATAAACGTAGGAACGAAAAAGCTTTGTTTTCCATCAGATATCCGTCATTTTGTTTTTTTGTACAAAATAATTAAAATCTAAAGAACGGTTTCACTGATTGAATTAAAACTTGGCATGAAGTTTAAGCTAAGAATGTTATATATACAAAAAATAAGCAATTAAATCAAATCATGCGTTTCAAAAAGGCGGCTGTTTGAAAATTGCAAACCTAAATTACTCAAAAACCGTACATTTTCGCGAAAAATGTCAAGACACCTTTTTTGTAGCCCTTTTAATTCCCTATCGGACGGTGTAACTTTTAAAACAATCGGATGAAGGATAATAGCTAAGTTAAAGATAATGCCAGCAAATGTACAATATTGCTGTGTTTACTGTGTTGGTATAGGATACTGGGTTGAACAAACCAATTATTACACATATCAACTATTATCCTTCATCCGATTGTTTTTACAGTTACACCATCCAGTAGGGAATCAAAAGGACTACAAAAAACGTGTCTTGACATTTTTTGTTAAAATGTGCCGTTTTTGAGTTATTTAGGTTTGAAATTTTCAAACAGCCGCCATTTTGAAACGCACGATTCCATAGTATTGATTATTTTTCTTGAGATATATCATTGTTAGGTTAAGCTTTATTCAAAGTTTGAACTCAATCAGTTAAACCGTTCTATAGATATGAATTATTTTGTACAAAAAAACAAAATGGCGGATATCTGGGAAACGGGTAGAACTATTCTTAGAAATTTGATGAGGTAATTACTGGACATCCTGAATATAGTACACATGTGTACATAGCAGAGTATATATTTTACTTGGTAATTACCTTTTAATTGGATACCTTTATTAGTCACCTTTGATTATTAGTCAAATTTTTTAGTTTGAAAAAGTTTCGGTCTTGCCGAGATTCGAACCAGCAGAGTTCATCACAGACTAGCGCCTTAGCAGGTTAGGCCACGAACTCATTGCTAGTTTAGTATATTTGATTTGGGTATATAAGTATAACAGATTGTTCTACGTTATAGGCTTAACCCGTTAACGTTAACAGAATGTATAGTTTAATTGGTAATACCGTTGAAATGGACATTGTGCTTCCTCATTTCGTAAGTTTTGTTAAACAGTTTACACTTCTCCCGCGTGGTCTTAAGCACACAATTTACATTTTTTTTGTTTACCTTGTATGTGGTATCTACGTTTCAGAAAGAATCACGGAAAAATAAAACAATACACTAAACGTATAATTTTTCCAAACTTTTGACTGCTGGGTTACCTTAACAGACAATTTATCATTCCGTTTGTTATACTGTTATAAAAAAATGTCGTACGTGTTATTAGCACAGAAATTTATCCTATTACTTTAAATGAGCAATTATTCTTGTATCAATCTTTGTATCTGTCGCGGATCTCGAAAACGGCTCTAACGAATTCAAAGAAATTTCGTATTTAGGTGTAGTTTTGATTTTTATGTACACCCATATACTAGTTGTATTTCGTGTAAAAACGCAATTTTTTGGGAAAATCTAATTGAAAAATAAAAAAAAATTTACATAGGGTCTTATGGTTTGCCATGTTGGTTACAAAATAACAACGAAATAGTAAATACAGCGATCAAAACAGCTGTTTATAAACAAGCCAATTTATACTGTTTTAGCACGTTGGAAATACAGTGGAATAGAACTGAGATTGAGTATTATCCAAAAATCAGTTGTTCATTGGATAGTTTTTAATTACTGTTAAAAAACAAGTTTATTTATACCGTTTTAGCACGTTGGAATGGAATAAATTGAACCTGATTTAACAATTTATTTTGTCAAAAAAAAAAGGTAAACTTGGCAAAGATGGATAAATTCTAATAGTCAATTTTGTTATATAGGCCTGGCTCATTTCTGAAACATAGTATTGAGGTTATGTTAATCCTGCAATAATTTTTACTATATTTAGGCCTGGTTTCAAAACTTTAGTTGACAGAAGATAATAGAACTAGGACTAAAATAGTAATGAAAGCCTCTCACGTTTCTAAAGTATGTATTTGAGGTTATAATTAATCTTGTAATTACTGTTAATATATTTAAGCTTGGTTTCATAATTTTACAAACCTATGTACACACGAGTCAAAAATTAATGAGATTCTTTAGCGGATTTTCCAACTGCGAGCGAAGCGAAGCATTCATCTGAGGCTGAAGGCGAAAGCTGGGTTGGGACGGGAAGCGTCCAGGGGCAGAGCCCTTGGTGATTTTTAAAGCGCTTCAGTTTGGAGTATCACAAGTCATATGTGTCAATTGCAAGTTTTTGAGCTCAGTTGGTTTGTGGGGGATGGGTTGTTTGGGTTTTGTAAATAGGGCATCTATGGTTCCCTCTGACGGTGAATAACTACCCCAAGGTTAGATTTTGTATATCTCTTTCATTTTTTTTTATAATAGAGTTGGTATGTTTCCACAATATCATCCTATGCAATACAAGTTTAAGTCTGTAAATTTGTAACGATTTTACACAAAAAAAAACTACTTCTCCCATTGAAATGAATCTTTTTAAAGTATCATGCATTGTCTGAGTTTGCCGAAATGTACCCAAGTATTTACAAAATTGCTTTCCGTGATTTGTTCCTTTCTACGGTAAAGTTGTAGCTTTATCAACTGAGCCGAGATGAAGGAGAACCACGCGTGAACTAACGTGACGGTGGCGGCCATTCTCACGATGGCAATGTTGTAATCCTCGCAGTTGATATTGTTATTAGATCCTTCTGCAGGCAGTCCTGAAAACATTAGCCCTTAACAGCTGATATGGGTATTAGCTTAGTTCAGTGGGCTGCACGTTAGAGTTTCAACAAGAGTTGATGTTTTTTAAAAGAGGCTTACAATACAAAATATTGAAATTATGGTTTATTTTTAATTATTTAAGTACCGTAGTGATGCATTTTTGATTGATTGTACACATTTCTTGTTCATCACAAAATTCCAACAAAATTAGTTTCGATATCCTTATACAGGGTGTTCAGAAATGTGGAGTAATAATTCCCCCACGTGTTTATTTCATAATTTACAGTAAAAACGTTCCAATAATCGAAGGTCCTAAAATGCACAGATTTCCTTCCAGCCGCCATTTTGTTTAATCTTTACTAAATAGTTCGTATCTCTGGAACTGTTTAACCGATTTATTTCAAACTTGAAACTGCATTTAATTACACCAAGACCAAGTTAATGGTACATAACCAGTTTCAAAGTGGGTGCATTTTAAAAACTTAAAATGAGAAATAAAAAAAACGTATTTTTTTATAAAAACCCTCAAGAGTACACTTTTTGTACTTGATAGAATAAACGTTGAACAAAAAATCTCACAAGTAATACGTTTATGAACTAAAACGCGTTTCAACGACAGAGTCACCATCTTCAGTGAACATAGATGCCTGGAAAACTTTTTATATTAACAAACATAGTAAAATAATTGTAAATAATGAATTAGGATCCATACAAAATTCTATGTTAATATAAATGAAAATAATGTACTGTTTGAGATTATTATTAGTTTAGTAACTAGTTTAGTAATACAGTTAATGTTAGGCTAGTTATAATAATGCCAGGCAATTGTTAACGCTCTACTAATGTAACGTAGTCCTAAGCCACGCTCCTTTGAGTTTTGTATAAACACGGGACAGGAAACACTGTTAGGTTAATTACAGTTTGACTATTGTATCTCGTGTATCACTAAAGATGGCGACTTTGTCGTTGAAACGGTTTTAGTTAATAAATGTATTAGTTGAGAGTTTTTGTGTTCAAAGTTTATTCTATCAAGTATATCTTTTCACAAATCAAGCTCAATATTTATTTACATTTTTGTTGCGTGTTTAATTTTCCATCTGTTGGTATGACTGTCAAAACTATTGGTCAAAGGATAGCAGTATGCAAATTGATTATTGTCTACACTTTGTTGTTATGGACGGTGAGCACATCAAACTAATTGACACGGTTTTACAGTTACTCTTTGTTTGATACTTTTGATAGTCATATAATTTGATAGGAAATTAAACAGGTTACACAAATTTACTATTGACGTTTTTTATAAAATGACTTTTTAGCCAATTTTAATAGGAATGATGAGATTTGCAGTAACCCTTATGGTGAGACGTAAGGTTGAAAGTAGTAAATGAGCACCGATCATGGTCCCTGGAACTCATTTTGGGGTTTCGTTAAATTTGTATACACACTATACGTATATATGTGTTCGCACTCTAACGGCCTCATTTTAAGTCCGATTTCGTTCAAATTTGGTAAACACGTTGGTTGTCTAAGTCGCTCAGACGAGATCGTTAAAAACAATCCAACAACTTAAGTACGTTTTTTTTTAACAAAAAGTAACTATATTTTAGATTTTTCGTACCAGAATAAAACGTTTTTAGGATTGTATCTAAAACAAAAAATATATGATACTAGCCGGTCCGACCCGGCTTTACACGGATAGACAAATCAAAGTTAAATGTATATTAACAAAAAATATATTATATCAATAAATGTATTACACTATGTATTTCCTATGGGGACTTTTAGTAAGTTTGACCACTTTGACCACCCCCCCCCCAAACCTCACCTAAAATGTCGATTTTTTTAAACTCTTTCTTAGCAAGCACCTAGGGCCCTAGAGGAAGCTACATAATAAATTTCATTCAAATCCGTTCGCTGTTTCTTTTTAGTAACTTTGAACCCCCAAACCCCCCCCTAAAATTTCGAATTTTTTAAAACCCTTTCTTAGCGAGTACCTAGGGCCCTAGAGGAAGCTACATACCAAATTTCATTCCAATCCGTTCTATGGTTTTAGAGAAAACGTGATTTTGTAACTTTTACCACCCAAACCCCCCTAAAATTTCGAATTTTTTAAAACCCTTTCTTAGCGAGCATCTATGGCCCTAGAGGAAGCTACATACCAAATTTAATTCCAATCCGTTAGGTAGGTTTTGATAAATTTTTAGTAACTTTGTTCCCCCAAAACCCACCCTAAGATTTTGAATTTTCGGAAATCCTTTCTTAGTGCGCGTCTAGAGCCTATCAAGAGTATTAGTGCCAAATTTCATGTTTGTAGGCCTCGTGGTTTTGGAGAAACTGTGATGAGTCAATGAGTCAATGACTCAATGGTATTTGGCTTTTATAAGTATAGATTATTCTGCACATTTTGTTTTACACTACTTTATAACTGTATTGGTTCCCCCAAAATCTATCAAAACTAAAATGCCAGGTTCAAATTCACGTGGGGAAGTTTAGAGTGTGGGCATCTTCTGGCCGACTTTGTACGCTTCGAGCGAGGCCATAACCCTAGACCGCAAGGGCATGAGTCGAAGCTGGAGGCTTAGGTGCAAACAAATTCTACTAATATTTTTCGTACACATGGGCAGCTATTCAGCGCCTTCTTGAGTAGACCAATTTCCCAAATAGTTGGTTGAAAGTTGAAACCGTACAACATATAAATTTAATTTTGGAAATTGCTTAACTTACGTCAGCTGTCCAGTTGCGCGATCGAACAATTTTTAGTTTTTCTCATTTAACATTTTTAAATGGCCACCATTTTTAAACGGATAATTGGATTAACCTAGTTGTTTAACATTAACTAGGTCTTGGCGCAACTAAAACCTGTTACAAGTTTGAAATCAATCTCTTAAACAGTTCTAGAGATACAAGCTATTTAGTAAACATGGTGGATGGACGAAAACCCGAGCATTTAGGACCTATGATTATTGAACTTTTTGATGTAAATAATTTAATTAAAATATAAGATAACATAAGGATAGCTCAAAAAATGTCCTTAGAATTTTGTGTTTTGCTTAGGGATATTATACTTTTCAAAGTTGGCATCACAGTAGAAATATACAACACATTGTTACACAATAATCATTAGGTTGCCAACCTGTTGTGCTAAAATAAACAGTACTGAATTAAAGCAGCTGTGGTTGGCTTTCAGAACAGCTGATTACATTGTTGATTGTTGCCCGGCCACGTTACTTATTATTACTTTCTTGTATGAGAAGAATTAGCCTTGTTATGGTACTTACCGCTTTAGAAAGGTTCATCGTAAAGCAAACAGGTCGTTCCTCCGGTCCTAGTTTTATGCAAACTGCTGTAGAGTTTCAAGAACGATTTCACAAGCAGCCGCCAAGTAATGCCGTCATGATAAGTGTTAGGTTTGTAAGTCACCAAAAAAACTAACACTTCTTCAGCAAATCCTCCTGTCTCTGGAAAGAAGCCTTCGCCGGACATCTTTGAAAATAAACTCAGTAGTTTTTCTTTGAGAAGAATGTTTATAAACCTAGTTGGATTCCCGTATATAATACAAACTGGTCAACCTTTAAATGTAAGGACAAAGTGGTTTACTGCGCCTCAATTTTAGCAATGAATTATGAAACCCTGGTCATGGTTTTCAGATGAAAGTCATTCATCAACAAGCAAGCAAAGACCTTAAAAAACTCTACTAGAGTTGCCTAAAACTTAATGGAGGGCATACAGAATATGAGTGTGTCAAAAACTAAAGTTTTCAGCTTCCCTTTACTTTGGGTATTTGCCTAAAAAACATTTAAAACGATTACAATTTTAGCATTGTTTATTTTTTTTGTTGTTGCTCCAACATTCACGGTAAATTATTTGTGTACTTCTGATATTATTGTAATATAACAGGGTTAGTACGCTTTGTAACAACGATACATTTCATTACGATTCATGTATCTGTTCTAAAGAAAATCGATTGTGACAGTCGATTGAGTTATGTACCCAAAGGGTTAAATTTTTGCTTTTTATTACGGAATCCTTTTCACATAAAAGAATTGATAATTTCACACAGTCCTGTCCCGTCGTTGAAATATTTATCAGTTCGTATCAGTTTTTAATAACGATAATAAGCAAAGGACATTTTAATAGTAATAATAGAAGTAAGCAAAAATATGTGTATAGGTTAGGAAATGCTGTTTCCGCCTGTCGGCCATTTTGTATTATTTTTTAAAATTATAATAACCTAAGAAATTAGTCAGATTATGAGTTTAAATTTGTTATACACATTGTTTATAGTATTTTTTATGAGTATAACAAGCTCCAAAACTTTACTACTTACATATTCAAAATGGCAACCGTTATAGTTTTTTAAGACAAATATCTCGGAAACAGTAAATTTTACAATGGTTTTATAAGAGACAAACAAAATATACAAACATTATATAATATTGCTGGAAACTATACAAAGGTATTATGAAAATGTAATAAAGCGAAGTTAGTTTAGAAACAGAAGTTTAACTGCAGTAAAGCAATAGAAAAATAAACAAAACAACGGCCTATTGTTTAAAAATAACATGTGACATTCCATTGTTGTGTTGTAACAGCTGAGTTATTGATTTAATCAAAAATAACAAGTAAGCCTTTTATGGTGTTTTGTGTGTTCTTGACAATACCCATTTTTTCGTTGATCACTTGGTAAGTTTTCACTTGATATCTATTTTGTTTTTGATAAAAAATGTAAATATTTTATTTCTTACAAAGTTATCGGCCGAAGTCTTCCGACGTTTAGTGAAAGTATACGCAACGTCAAATTATAACATAAGTAATACAAATGTTGCTCACGAATTATATTTATTAATATCCACCCCAAATACGAATTTGTTTAATAAGACGTATACTAGAGAAGGTCTAGCGTGACCCGTGGTCACGAGATGCGCAGTATACTCGGAATTGATTCGAGTGGTGGGGGTCAGAAAGGCTACGTCTGTTGCCGCCCTCTGAACATAATACTTCGGTTTGGAAGTCCTTGTACTGGTTTCCAATAAATATATTGTTTGTGCGTGGTGTCCCTTCCCCTCCAGCGGTCGGCGTCCCTACTTGCCTAAATTCTTGTATCTGAGAACTATCGATATATATACTTATGGATCGCGCACTGGGCTATAGAAACCGAACCGGAATCTGGGGTTGCGTCCGTGGTCTGAAGGCGTCGTAAGTGTGCAAGAACACGCCCGGCACACGTAGGCATTACAATAACGCTGTTCCAACAGTATAAAACTCTGTAGATTCTTCAATATGTTTATATTTCACAATGCAGTTTTGTTTGTAAATGTTGGTAACTGTTGATTATCCAATGATTTTTATAATTAAGAACATTACAATATTATAAATTAAGATTATGCCTTGGTAATTTTCATAATATCAGTCTACAAGTATCAATATCCGTACAAGCACAGACAAGAAACGACGTACAATGTAATAATAAGGAAAATAATACATCCAATTTTGTATTGTAGTTTATTAAAGATACATAGACGTACAAACAAGACAAATAGCCTAATATTTACATGTTAGAAAATAAAATTACTTTGGTCAATTTTTGTCTTATTCCTAAGTATCATTTTTTTGTCATGTCCAAAGTTTTCTGTTTTGCAATATGGTGTGAAATTATTTAAAAAATAATTGGGTAACATATTTAATCAAAAATAACTCATGGCTTCCTGTAAATTCATCGTTACCTACATGCCCTTTGAAAATACTACATTTGAAATGGTTACAAACTCTCACTGTTAAATTGTAAGAAGTAACATTTTTTTCTGATGTTGATAACTTGAGCATGTAGGCGTACTTCACAATTTTAAATACATCCTCACTTGATCTAATTAGTTTTCCTTTAGATTTAAAATCAGTGAGGCCTGTTTGAGCCCTAAAATCGGATTCACTTGCATGGAGCAAAGAGCTACAGTTTATGTTTTTTTCCATACGTCTCACTATCACGCCACAAATATAATATAAAATTACGTCCTTAAAATTTTAATTACTATAATTTTCCATGACCAATGCGGCACTATCTATTTCACTATCAATAATATCATAGAGATCGCACTGATTATGACCTAACTCAAAGAAGGCCTAGGTGTGAGCTAGGGTCAAACTCAAAGCAGTTAGCATTTTCAGAAGCCCTAACACTATTACGAAACATTAGTTGTCTGACTGCCCAAGTGAACTGTTTGGTATTCGGATTGTCACTTTTTCCACCCCTACTTCTGACACAGGAAAAAATATTTCTAAATGATCTTGATTTAACTTATATGTTAACAAATAATCGAAATCATCTAAAGCTAACAATCTGTCTCTTAAAATACGAATATTCTTAATATTACTTAAAAATCCTAAAACAAATGTTTTTCTTTAACGATCTAAAACTGATTGATTTCCAATTTTAAGTGTTGCCAAATAGAAAATAATATATTTTTTCCTTTACTTTATGGATTATTATGACGACTTATAATATATGGCTTATAAACATTAGTTTTTTTGCCGTATTTCATTTATTTTAGGCCTACTCGTGTAAGTACAGTACAATTTCTTAAAAACAACTATGTAAAACTGCCAAAATGGCCGGGTCACCAATCAAACCACAATTGGGCACTTTCAGGGTTAAAGTTTTTAAATACTGTACTTGTACATTAGGGCCAGCCAGATGCATTGTTGTTAGATATTTCACTTCAAAATGAATCAATTGAATTAACAGAATAATAAAAGCACTTTTACTTCATTTGTTAGCAAGTTGATGGTAACCTACAATAACACAGACTATAATTCTGTCTCAATATTACTATTCAGGGACTGCAAAATAAGCTTTAACTTGCTTAATAAAATGAGTAGTTACTTGTGAAAAGAAATGTCGCTGTCTTTCGTCCATCTTGTACTACAATTGTAAGCAGAGCAGCTCTTAGCCATTTGCCACAAAATAAAAACTACACTACAATTAATTAGAACACCAGTTGTGTTAGCCTAGACAGAACTTAAAAACGTATTGATGAGTGGCGAATAATGTCTTTTCCCGCGTGGTCGAAACGTGAAAGGCAGAATGTCAGAAAACCGTATAACGCACAAGCGCCAGGTCCAGAGTTCTTGCCCGCTTACATCGCCCGCGCGTCCCGGATACTTCCCGCCACACACATCTGTATGCGCTCGGAAAACACAACACTAGTCTTTTCGGCAGCGAGCGTTCCAGTAGTATAGTTCGTTGCTGAGAACTCATGATATATCTGACGAATTATACATACCCACTCAACATCAATTATAAATGATACTGTCTAGACTATAAGTCCCAAATGAGTGATTGCTAATGAAATATTGCTCTGATGTTTTCAGAACGTACATTATAAACAGCGCAGAAACTAATGTTTTTCGAACGGTGCTTGTACATACATTTCCTACATATTGTCATTACACAAGTATTCTCAACTGTTTCCGAACACACAGTTGCATGTTTTTGTCACGTACTATACACCGCTAATACCATCTGATGCCAATATTATAACAATCTATGCGGCGACAATGCTGCTGTCTATCGGAGCGTGACTCTAAGCTTCCCATTGTAGTTACCTCCAACAGCTCCCCCTACCCCGCGATAGAAAACCCTATCTTGTAATTGTTAATGCTCTTAAACAACGTTTTGGTTAAATACAATTTGTATTATGTTTGTTGTGTAACTCTGCTTGTCACAAAGATTTACGAAGCTGCGCGAAGAAGAAGAAGCAGTTTAAAATGGCCGGTTAATTATTGTAATAATAAACAAAGGGATATAAACGAGGAGATGCCTAATTAATAAGTTATAATCTATAAAAGTAGAACGATTAAGTGTTATATTTAATAACCTGTAATTATTAAACTAAACAAACACCGAAAGGGTTCCGCCATGACTATAGTTTAGTTTTAAAAAGACAAAATAATAGTAAAACGTCGCAGAATATTACTCAGGAGCTGATCCAGTTGATAAACACTAGGATCTGTTGTTGCCTAAAGTTTTTTTTTAGATATTTATTTCATTTCCTGATATGTAGGCCTATATACAATCATATGCAACATAAAATAAAACATTTAGAACATAACTACACAATAATAAAGTATAAAATAAAACAACAACCTGTAATATAAAATAAAACCTAACTTTTAAACAAAATTACACAGAATAGGAAATAAAATATTTGGCAACCTCTATGGCAAGCAAGTTTCTAAACTTGATTAGGGCAGAAGTAAATTCTAATTAAATTATAAAAAAAAGAGTAAATAAAGGGTTATGGAAGCAGTTAAATTTACAATCAAATATAAAAACATATGGGAAAAACATACAAATAGCGGGGAAAAATGTAAAAAAATTAACAAACATCAAAATTAAAATTTGTTTATTACGTTATATGGTCAGTCACCATCCATGTTTGTTTGTTTTTATATTACCTATAAATAACTAATGAGCTTGAATTGTGAGAAAGTAACTTAGATAAAATAAAACCTGAACACAAAATCTCACAATAAATACGTTGTGAGACGTATGTCATCGTCAGATATTTAAACACAGTCATAATAAATAAATACACGTAACACACACTATAAAAAACACTTAAACAAAAACACTATACAAGTTTTTTAAATTGACACAGAAAAGGTGATCACCATGCATGGTTCACTCAGAGCAAATCGACCGGCGCATGCGCGAGCCTTCCTCACACATATTTGTGTAAACTACTTATTAGTCCAGTCAAACCGTCTTCGGGGATGCCTATTTTAGGAAAAATATAGAAGTTTTTTTCTCACTCGTTCTATGTATTTTTGGGGTGCTGAATCAGAATTTCAACTTTGCTACTTCCCACGGATATAGCTTCACAACGAAAATCAAAAAAAAAAAACTCAACATTTTCGACTTTTTTAAAGTGTTTTGTCAAAAATTCATAAAACTATACACTTTTCGAGGTAGACTATTATATACAAAATTAAAGTACATTTAATTTCGTACAAAAAGCACCCCTCAAAAGTATTTTATGTTTGAACAGTTTGGCCGCTGAAACGCGCTGAAAAAAGGCAAACATTTCCTACTTTGTGGAAAACCCAGTTTTGTTAGTTTTTCGCTTGTAACAAACTATGCCTGTAATTACAAAAATGCTTTCATTCTGCTAAACTTTTTATATAAGTATTTTGTGTCTGAATAAACAAACATACATTGGACAAAATATTTAATTAATTAGTTATGTTAATTTAATTAAATACGTAATTAAATCGTTGTATAATTGATAAGTAAATACATGTATTATTAATTATAAAGCCCAAATAAATAGTTCTTAATAAGTAAATAATGATAATATAGGTCTCTACTGAGTTTTGGGTTTTAAGGAATCTTGACTTAGCGGTTTCTCGTAATAATATGACATAAAATTTCAACGCGCTCTAGTGTCTACACGATTTTTCCAAAATAAGTTATTGCGGTGTGCAATTTGTAGAAGATTTAATGTAGTTTCTGCAGAATACAAGATTTTGTGTAGTTACAATCATAGTTTTTGAGTTACAAGCGAAAAACTATCAAAAAACTGGTTTTTCCACAAAGTAGGAAGTATTGGTCCTTTTTCAGCGTAATCTAGTGGTCAAATCGTTCAATCAAAAAATGTATTTGAGGCGTGCTCTTTGTAGGAAATTTAATATGCTTTAATTTTGTATAGAACAGCCTACCTCGAAAAGTGCAAAGTTTTATGAAATTTTAGCAAAAAACTTTAAAAACGTCGAAGATTTTTAGGTTTTTTGCGATTTTCGTTGTGAAACCATATCCGTGGGAAGTAGGAAAGTTGAAATTTGGATTGAGCACCCCATAAAACATATAGAACGAGTGAGAAAAAAACGTCTATATTTTTTCCTGGAAAATACACCATTTGACTGGACTGACATCGACACAAGGTTGAATGATAGCGCTAGTTGCTCAATGTTCGCCAGCACACCGCGTACGTCCGCACACTGAGAGCAATAATGCAAAATGCTCTAAGCAAAATGTCCAAAGCACTTGCTGTACAACAAAATGCTGCCTCATTGTGCGACCAGACTAAACACTCCTAGCAATGTTAAGGATAGAGTATGAAGTTTTTAGCGAAATCGGTTGAATAGTTTTTTAGTTTATAGAGGATAATCAAGCAAAGAAACAAATATTAATTTTTATATTATAGATAATAGTGGACGTGGCAACTTATATATTTATATTATTTGATTTGAGTGTATATATAGTTAGAACAATTTTTATGGTTAGGGTAGGTGGAAAAGCGCTTATTAAGCATATGGGTGTTGAATGTTAATATCATTTATTTTGTATATGTAGCTATACCATTTTAATTATTATTTAATTGTAAGTGTAGTTATTTCATTTCATCCCTTTGGCTTAAGTAATTAAATTGCAAATGGTTTTTATATCACTTAAGAATAATATTACACAAATTTAGCTTTATAGCTTGTTGATGGTTAGCGAAATTTATAGTGTTAACAACGTACCGTCGTCAGTAGTTACTTGTCGTATTAAAATAGACGACCGTTTCGGCTATTCAGCCATTCTCAAATTGGAGACCATCCTCCGTTTTCTTAGAACAATTAACACTTATTAATTGTAGTCGGAATAGCGACAAACAAAATAAGTTATTTATTTATATTTATATTTTATTTATATTATATTTATATTTATATTATGGAGATTTAGTCCATTTGTTTTCATTTGTTAACATTGGCTTATTTGTAGCCCTTAATGTATTTCTACCATATGCAAAAAACCGCATCTTTCTAAAAATTCTAGTTTAGCTAATAATACTAATTATAATAATAGATTTATGGATTTTTTTGTCCGAAAAGGGGGTTGTTTTTCAAAATCTTTTAAACCCTTCTTTCGTGCATCTATATAGGTCTAATTGACGTGTTTGGTGTAAATTTGTTCGAAATCGATCGGATAGTTTTCTCTCTAGATAATAATAATAATAATAATAATAATATTTATTAGTTAATCTCCTACTTTAATATCACCTCTCCTATCCCTCCTACAATTATAAAGTCACAGTAAATCTGTTTAATTATGTAAAAACATGTTTGTGAGAAAGTATGTGCCAGTTCCTGGTACCGTTTATTTACTGCAATATTGGTATTTCCTTCTCAACTTATGATATTCACAACCTGCAGTAGTAGTATATTGGTGTAATTTTAAGTTAATAAACGGTACCAGGAACATTTACATACTTTCTCACTAAAATATTTACATAATTAAACAGATTCACTGTGACTTCATAATTGTAGGAGGGGTATGGGAGGTGAAATTAAAGTAGGAGATTAACTAATAAATATTATTATTATTAGCTAGAGAGAAAACTATTTGATCGATTTCGAATTAACTTGCACCAAAAACGTCAATTAGGCCAGTATAGATGCACAAAAAGATTTTTTGATAAACAACCACCTGTTCGGCCAAAAAAAGCCAATAAATCAGTTATTATTACTAGCTAAACGAGAATTTTTATACCAATTTGCAAAAAACACGTCAATTAGGCCTGTATAGAAAAAAGGTTTTAAATGTTTTGGAAAACCAACCCCCTTTATGGCCAAAAACTCACAAAAATCAGTTATTATTATTAGCTAAACGAGAATTTTTAGAAAGATGGGGTTTTTTCATATGGTAGGGTAAATTAAGGGCAACAAATAACAAAATTTTATCAAAATCGTTAGCGCCGTTTTTTTATAAAAAAATAATAACTGATTTTTTGCGGGTTTTTTTTACCAAAAGTGGGTTGTT
Organism: Philaenus spumarius; assembly: GCA_018207615.1. Classification (NCBI taxonomy): domain Eukaryota; kingdom Metazoa; phylum Arthropoda; class Insecta; order Hemiptera; family Aphrophoridae; genus Philaenus; species Philaenus spumarius. The sequence goes on along the minus strand of JAGFPH010006513.1, from coordinate 29,495 downwards.
TTTCAAAAAATTTCAAAAACGTTTTTTGTGCATCTATTATACAGGCCTACTTGACATGTCTGGTGCAAATTTGTTCGAGATCGATCGAATAGTTTTTTAGCTACAGACATTTTGTAAAAACCACTTTTTTTAACTCAGGGGGTCCCAAAACGGATATTTCCAAAAAATTTCAACATCTTTTTTTGCGATCACTATACTTTCTCTATACTATATAGTATGGTGAGAAAGTAAAGAAATTATATTTAAAAGGTTTATAGTTGTTTTACATCTTTTAGTAAGTATTCGGATTTGTCTTTTTACCTTCTCATCCCTATACGTTGTATATGGAGAAAGTATTGTTTTCGTCAAAATTTTCGAATTTAAATTTTTAGTGAAATTATCTGTTTTGGTGCTCCCTGAACCCAAAAATATTTTTAGTGAAATTATTTGTTTTGGTGCTCTCTGAACCCAAAAAAGTGTTTTTTTGGTGATGTCTGTCCGTGTGTCTGTAAGGATGTGTACAGAGCTGGAGACCATACCAACCGTCCGATTTTGATGAAATTTGGTATGTAGGTGTATTTCTGGAATATCGCCATGCATTTTTCATTTTTTCAAATTTTGGATTTTTAAGGGGTTTTACCCCCAAAAATGGCAAAAAAACGAGAAAATCAAAATTTCTCAAAAACGGCTCTAACGATTTTCATAAAATTTGGCTTATTTGTAGCGCTTAATGTACCATACCATATGCAAAAATCAGCATCTTTCTAAAAATTCTCGTTTAGGTAATAATAATAACTGATTTTTGGGGGGTTTTGGCCAAAAAGGGGGTTGTTTTTCAAAACCTTTTTTCGTGCATCCATACAGGCCTAATTTACATGTTAGGTGCAAATTTGTTCGAAATCGATCAGATAGTTTAAATAATAATAGTAATAATATAATATGGATGTGTGTTACATGCATCTAATATTTTCCATGGTCATATTTTCCTACCTTTGCAATTCTAAATAACCACCTCCTATGCTACTCTTGGGAAGGCATAACATTTCAACTGGGAGAAAGTATGTGGCGGTTATCTGGTACCGTTTACTGTATTTCTTTTGTAGTTTTGATCCTTAATAATTTAATCCATTGAAGAACCTGATGGACGACCTTATAAAAGGTCATGCCATAAAGTGTGGTGTTTATTTTGGTTACTTCTTCTTTAGTTTTGTGTCTTTACATGTGTTATTAAATTTGGATAATGTTATTTTGTTTATTTCATATGTAAATAAGTATTTAACCATTTTCTTCTTGCAAACTTGAAAAATGTTTGTAATAATAAACACACTTTTCTTATTACCATATCAGCACCGACAAGCTATCGACAGAAACAAACTTTTTTCAATTTACAAACATTCACAGCATTCACTCGGATTAAAACCGGGAACATTGAGGTACGCCAACTCCTCGGATACAAGATCGCCTTTGATAAAGTGAAGCAGACACTAATATACGGTTTACGCCTTCAGCTGTGTAGCTACTTACCGCACACATTGATGTAACACTCATTGCGTTACTGCGTATGATGGTGCACTGCGCATTTTGTTTTTTTACGCGACCTTATAGTTCACTTGGGTCCCCCAAAATCGATCAAAACGTAAAATACCATAGAAGTATCCGGTTCAAAGCCATGTGGTGGAAAGCTCGTGCGGTAACATTTCCTTTCGCTGCGACAAAGTGATACTTACCTCCCTTAAGACACAAATAACTATTATAAGTACCTGGTTCACATAATGGTGTTTATAAAACCTATATTTCAAGCCCACAGTTACAAGAAAAGTGTATTTCAGGAAGAACACTAAATGTTAACAAGTCCCTAAACAATGTAATCTCGAGTTACGTCCGAAACAAATCTTTGTATGGTTCAATTCATTAAAATTTGATACACATGACGTTTGTGGCAAGAGGGCGAAATTAAAACAGACTCACTTTGAAGCTGACATGATAGAATATGGCGAGTAAGCCTGTCTGTGAACCGACGACTAGAGCAGTGCGTTGTCGCCAATGAAAGTCACATCGAACATTTAATTTAATTTCAAAGGTTTCTACCCCTGTTCTATTACTTGAATAATGTTTTAATGTACAAATCTATTGCTTTTTATCGTGATCAATAACAATCGTAAAATTCTATGAATCGTAACTACTATATTTGCCAAACCGATTCCAATAAATAGAAAATTTCTACTGAAAATACAAAACTGCAGTAGTTTTTGTAGTTACTTTTGTTGCTATTTTGATACAATTTTAGCATTTGATACGTTTTTTGACATTATTGAAGCGTATTATCAGTCGCCATTTTGAAATGGTTAAGAGCCACATTTGAATTTTTAATGCATTTCAGAGCATTGGATTTATCTTATTTATTAAAACTATTCAAATTCAAAAAAAAAAATTGGTTATTGTAGACAATTACCAAGAAATGTTTAGTTTTTTGTCGATAGCTCGGTTATCCTTTGACGTACAGAAACGTCAGAAAAAACACTCTGTCTGTCGTTGAAAATAAAAATATTTTGTCTTTTGTACACTTTTTTTCAAATAACGGTTGTCAAGATCTACCACCTTTAATATTTGTGACGGCCGCCATTTTGAAAATTACAAAAATAATTTCTTTACAATTTATACGAGGGTCTAATGTATTTGTTTTGTGTAGAACGAGTTAATGCCCTGTGGTCACTGCTCAATCAAAACAGAAACCCCAAACTCGATGATTGAGCGGAAGTCCGGCTAGAGGAAGAGGTAACTCGAATCTGTGATTTGGTAGAGTGTCAGTAGCGCAATCTGTGCGGAGTAACATATGGTAAGCGGGACTTCCTGTCTCGTGCTAGACCTAATGGAGTGTCCCTAATGTGTTAATGATACCGTCCGTCCTTCCAGCCGCTGAATAACAATTAGTTTAGACCGAATGAAAACATTTGACGCTAAGAAGTGTTTTCAAATAATACACGAAATCTACATACAACAAATTATATGTTATTTCTGGAATGGTTAAACTATTAGAACCGACATCAAAAATGTTTTCGAATCCAATTAAGCCAAATTAAACGTAGTAAAATATTCCGAAATGTTTCTATAGTTTTGCAGCCTAAAACGAAAATAATGAGTAATTGTCAAGAACACAAAACACACCATAAAATGCTACTACTTATTAGCGAATTTCCATAGGAAAATGGTAAGACCTAAGGTCGGGAGTAGCAAATGAGCACCGATCATGGTCCCCAGAACACGTTTTGGGGTGTCATTACAAATCATATACAGTTAAGTTATGTGTACTAATTGGTTTGTTCAACTCGGCATCCTATACAAACACAGTAAATACTACAATAATGTATGGACATTTGTTGTCATTACCTTTTAACTTAGCTATTATCCTTCATCCGATTGTTTTGACAGTTACACCATCCGATAGGGAATCAAAAGGGCTACAAAAAAGGTGACTTGACATTTTTCGTTAAAATGTACAGTTTTGGAGTAATTTAGGTTTGAAATTTTCAAACAGCCGCCATTTTGAAACGCATGATTGGGTTTAATCGTTTATTTTTTTTGAGGTATATCATTGACAGCTTAAACTTCATGCCAAGTTTGAACTCAATCAGTAAAACCGTTCTCTAGATATGAATTATTTTGTACAAAAAACAAAATGGCGGATATCTGGAAAACGAAGCGTTTTCGGACCTATGTTTATAGGAACTTTTCTCATTATTTTCACCAGTAGAACTCGTCCTGCAATTCTTTCCGTTTCTTCCTGATACACCCTGTATATATAATTATGTATTTATGTGTTGGCACTCTAGAGGCCGCATTTTAAGTCCGATTTGGTCCAAATTTGGTACACATGTTGGTTGTCTACGTCGCTCAGACGAGTTCGTTAACCAGAAAATCCAACAACCAGAAGCACGTTTTTTGACCGGAAGTAGACTAACTATTTTTTTAGATTTGTCCTACGAGAATGAATTTTTTTAGAGTTTTTTCTACAAATATAAATGTAGGATGCTATTCTGCATATTTTTTACGCGTCCTTATAGCTCGCTTGGTTCCCGCAAAATTGATCAAAACGTCAAATACCATAAAAGTACCCCGTTCAAAGCCTCGTGGTGGATTTTATCTTCTCATTTGAGGCCACGGGCGAGTTTATACCGTGTGAGCGAAGCGAAGCTCATAACCCGAGGGGCCGCAAGATCGAGTTGCAATCTCACAAAGCGAGTTTTTCTCTGCGAGTGTAACGAATGAACGCTTGAGTCGAAACTGGAGGCTAAAGTGCAAGCAAATTCTACTAATATATTTCGTGCAAATAGGCAGCTATTCAGCACAGTCGTGAGTAGACCTATTTCCCAATTTGTTGGTTGAAACCCTAAAGGCCTATAAACTTAATTTTGGAAATTTGCTCAACTCACGTCAGCGGTTCAGCTGCGAGGTCGAATTATTTGTAGCGGCGAAACCTAACCTAACCTAACCCAACCTAACCCAACGTAACCTAACCCAACCTAACCTACGGATGTAGTACATGTACTACATTAAAGGGAAGTCATTAAAAATCGATTATTATTGTTAATAAAGCAATAATAAATTATTATTAGCATAAATTTAACAAAATATGTTCATAATTAAAACAAAAAAGTTGTCCGTCAGACAGGTAAGAAGGTGATTTCAGGCCCGCACGGAAAGTGTTAATAAATAAGTTGTTTATTCCCCGTGAAGTTAGAGTGTTCGCAAATTTCCGGCATCAAAATATTTGCAAAGACCTGACGTGAGTTGAGCAAATTTCCAAAATTAAGTTTATTGGCCTATGTTTTAGGGTTTCAACCAACAATTTGGGAAATAGGTCTATTCACGACGGTGCTGAATAGCTGCAAAATGGTTCGCACGCCATTCCGCATATTGAGAGTATCTTCAATACACAATGCATTGCGTGCTTCGCACGCCATTCCGCTTATTGGGGGTATCTTCAATACACAATGCATTGCGTGCTTCGCACGCCATCCCCACGGTAGATTCCACCACATGGCTTTGAACCGGATACTTCTATGGTATTTTACGTTTTGATCGATTTTTGGGGACCCAAGTGAGCTATAAGATCGCGTAAAAAAACAAAATGCGCAGTGCACCATCATACGCAGTAACGCAATGAGTGTTACATCCATGTGTGCGGTGAGTAGCTACACAGCTGACGGCGTAAACCGTATATTATAGTGTCTGCATCACTTTATCAAAAGCGATCTTGTATTCGAGGGGTTGGCGTACCTCAATGTTCCCGGTTTTAATCCGAGAGAATGCTGTGAATGTTTGTAAAGGGAAAACAGTTTGTTTCTGTCGATAGCTTGTCGGTGCTGATATGGTAATAAGAAAAGTGTGTTTATTATTACAAACATTTTTCAAGTTTACAAGAAGAAAATGGTTAAATACTTATTTACATATGAAATAAACAAAATAACATTATCAAAATGTATGTAAACACACAAAACTAAAGTAAAAGTAACCAAAATAAACACCACTCTTTATGGCATGACCTTTTATAAGATCGTCCATCAGGTTCTTCAATGGATTAAATTATTAAGTTAAAGGATCAAAACTAAATAAACTACAAAAGAAATACAAAAAGACAAATCCGAATACTTACGCCTACTAAAAGATGTAAAACAACTAAAAACCTTTTAAATATAATTTACTTACTTTCTCACTATATTATATAGTATAGAGAAAGTATAGTGATCGCAAAAAAAGATGTTGAAAATTTTTGGAAATATCCGTTTTGGGACCCCCTGAGTTAAAAAAAAGTGTTTTTTACAAAATGTCTGTAGCGAGAAAACTATTCGATCGATCTCGAACAAATTTGCACCAGACATGTCAAGTAGCCCTATATAATAGATATACGAAAAACGTTTTTGAAATTTTTTGAAGAACAACCCACTTTTTGGTAAAAAAAAAACCCGCAAAAAATCAGTTATTATTTTTTTATAAAAAAACGGCGCTAACAATTTTGATAAAATTTTGTTATTTGTTGCCCTTAATTTACCCTACCATATGAAAAAACCCCATCTTTCTAAAAATTCTCGTTAAGCTAATAATAATAACTGATTTTTGGGGGTTTATGGCCATAAAGGGGGTTGGTTTTCAAAAAAATTTAAAACCTTTTTTTCTATACAGGCCTAATTGACGTGTTTTTTGCAAATTGGTATAAAAATTCTCGTTTAGCTAGTAATAATAACTGATTTTTTGGCTTTTTTTGGCCGAACAGGTGGTTTTTTTTCAAAAAATCTTTTTGTGCACCTATACTGGCCTAATTGACGTTTTTGGTGCAAGTTAATTCGAAATCGATCAAATAGTTTTCTCTCTAGCTAATAATAATAATAATATTTATTAGTTAATCTCCTACTTTAATTTCACCTCCAATACCCCTCCTACAATTATGAAGTCACAGTGAATCTGTTTAATTATGTAAATATGTTTGTGAGAAAGTATGTGAATGTTCCTGGTACAGTTTATTAAATTAAAATTACACCAATATACTACTACTGCAGGTTGTGAATATCATAAGTTGAGAAGGAAATACCAATATTGCAGTAAATAAACGGTACCAAGAACTGGCACATACTTTCTCACAAACATGTTTACATAATTAAACAGATTTACTGTGACTTCATAATTGTAGGAGGGATAGGAGAGGTGATATTAAAGTAGGAGATTAACTAATAAATATTATTATTATTATTATTATTATCTAGAGAGAAAACTATCCGATCTATTTCGAACAAATTTACACCAAACACGTCAATTAGGCCAGTATAGATGCACGAAAAGATTTTTTGAAAAGAAACCCCCTTTTCGGCCAAAAAAATCCCAAATATCAATTATTATTATTAGTATTATTAGCTAAACTAGAATTTTTAGAAAGATGCGGTTTTTTGCATATGGTAGAAATACATTAAGGGCTACAAATAAGCCAATGTTAACAAATGAAAACAAATGGACTAAATCTCCATAATATAAATAAATAACTTATTTTGTTTGCCGCTATTCCGACTACAATTAATAAGTGTTAATTGTTCTAAGAAAACGGAGGATGGTCTCCAATTTGAGAATGGCTGAAAAGGTCGTCTTTTTTAATACGACAAGTAACTACTGACGACGGTACGTTGTTAACTCTATAAATTTCACTAACTACTAAGTGATATAAAAACCATTTGAAATTTAATTACGGAAGTCAAATGGATGAAATAAAATAACTACACTTACAATTAAATAATAATTAAAATGGTATAGCTACCCATATAAAATAAATTATGTTAACATTCAACACACATATGTTTAATACGCGCTCTTCCACATGCTCTGTTTATAAAAATTATTCTAACTATATATTTATTCACTCAAATCAAACAATATAAATATATAAGTTGCCACGACCACTATTATCTATAATATAAAAATTAATATTTGTTTCTTTGCTTGTTTGTCCTCTATAAACTAAAAAACTATTCAACCGATTTCGCTAAAAACTTCATACTCTACCCTTATCATTGCTAGGAGTGTTTAGGCTGGCCGCTAGCGCTATCATTCAACCTTGTGTCGATGTCAGTCCAGTCAAATGGTGTTTTTTCAGGAAAAATATAGACTTTTTTTCTCACTCGTTCTATATGTTTTTTGGGGTGCTCAATCCAAATTTCAACTTTCCTACTTCCCACGGATATGGTTTCACAACGAGAATCGCAAAAAAACCTAAAAATCTTCGACGTTTTTAAAGTTTTTTGCTAAAATGTCATAAAACTTTGCACTTTTCGAGGTAGGCTGTTCTATGCAAAATTAAAGTATATTAAATTTCCTACAAAGAGCACGCCTCAAATACATATTTTGATTGAACGATTTGACCACTCGATTACGCTGAAAAAGGACCAATACTTCCTACTTTGTGGAAAAACCAGTTTTTTGTTAGTTTTTCGCTTGTAACTCAAAAACTATGATTGTAACTACGAAAAATCTTGTATTCTGCAGAAACTAAATTAAATCTTCTACAAATTGCACACCGCAATAACTTATTTTGGAGAAATCGTGTAGACACTAGATTGCGTTGAAATTTTATGTCATATTAATACGAGAAACCGCTAAGTCAAGATTCCTTAAAACCCAAAACTCAGTAGAGACCTATATTATCACTATTTACTTATTAAGAACTATTTGTTTGGGCTTTATAATTAATAATACATGTAATTACTTATCAATAATTAAACAACAATTGAATTATTTATTAATTAAATTAACATAATTAATTAATTAAATATTTTGTCCAAGGTATGTTTGTTTATTCAGACACAAAATACTTATATAAAAAGTTTAGCAGAATGAAAGCATTTTTGTAATTACAGGCATAGTTTTTAAGTTACAAGCGAAAAACTAACAAAAACTGGGTTTTCCACAAAGTAGGAAATTTATGCCTTTTTTCAGCACGCTTTAGCAGCCAAACTGTTCAAACATAAAATACTTTTGAGGGGTGCTTTTTGTACGAAATTAAATGTACTTTAATTTTGTATATAATAGTCTACCTCGAAAAGTGCATAGTTTTATGAGATTTTGGCAAAACACTTTAAAAAAGTAGAAAATGTTGAGTTTTTTTTGCGATTTTCGTTGTGAAGCTATATCCGTGGGAAGTAGCAAAGTTGAAATTCTGATTCATCACCCCAAAAAACATATAGAACGAGTGAGAACAAAAACTTCTATATTTTTTTCCTAAAATAGGCATCCCCGAAGACGGTTTGACTGGACTAAGTAGTTTACACAAAGATGTGTGAGGAAGGCTCGCGCATGCGCAGGTCGATTTGCTCTGAGCGTTTTGTTGCATCGTGTTCAATCGGGAACTAGGCGTCCGGCACTGCTTCGAGCGCTCTATGGTGTGTAGAGCGTCGTACAGCATTAATAATACACATTGTTCTGTCAGTGTGCGGCGTCCCATTTGAATACATGGAGGGCTAGTATTCAGTAAAACATTTTGCTGTAGAGCACTTGCTTTGAGCAGAATGCTCTCTCAGTGTGCGGCCGGCCTAAGACGTTACAATTACTTCAGTCTAAGGGGTTGAAGTATACGGGATCGCTACCCCTATACAATAATCATAAATTTAACTAACTTCCTACAAGCTATGCAGCGAAAATTACGTAATATTATTTTTTAAGAGTATACAAAACTATTAGCAATTTAATTTCGTAAGTCAAAGGGATGGAATGAAACAACTACCCTTACAATTGAATTGTAATGAACTTACATTTTCTATATTCAGAAAAACTATTAAACTATTTCACTAAAATTTCATAATTTACACATATTAGTACCAGGAGTTTGTATAGCGAATATGGTCATTACAAACAAATACATTTAATTGGGGTAGCTACTCGCATGCAATAAAAATAAATTGCATTATATTCCTACAAACTATAAAGCTAAAATTACTTAATAATATTACTTTTAATTGATATAAAGAAACATTGGCAGTGCGATTACTTAAGGGTCTGCTCCAGTAAACGAGAAAGCAACCGGAAACGCAACCGTTTTCAACTGTATCCCTATCCAAACAATGCAATTTCTTGCAGATGAACGCTTTGACATTGTCTCATTTCAAACCATTTTATAAGTCTATCTTTTGTAATTGAGTGTTGAAAAAAAACTGAGTATTCTTTATAAAATTTCGGATCCGGCTTGCAAATTGTTTTTCATTATTAATTTTGTATTGCGTTAGGAAAAAAATGCAAACTTTGTACTTACAAAATGTCAATTACATAATAAATCAAAAGCATTTAAAAAAAACTAAATTGCAAAACGGATGCGTATTGTGACTGTGCTTAAAATGAGACCTTGCAAACAATTTTATGATAAAAAATAAACGAAATTAATGGTTTGAAATTTAACATTGCTCTTATGAGATAAAAATCCAAGATGGCCGCCACTACAGCAGAACGAAATGGGAACGAAATGGGATAACTGCCCTTAAAATTAAATCAATCAATAGATAAGCATTGCCGGGTCCATTAGTTATATATAAAAATGAATGAAAATTTAATTCTTTATTCTCTATTTATAGACTCAAAAACTATGCGACCGATTTTACTAAACAATTCTCAGTTCATCCATATCATTGACAGGAGTGTTTATACATTGCAATTACTAAGGGATTGAAATCGGGTTCATTATACAATAAATATACAACTTCCATATACTTGAACTAACTTCCTACAGGTGATAAAGCTAAAATTGTTTAATATTTTTCTTAAGTGATATAAAACACCATTTTCAATCCTTTTAAAGTAATGAAATGGAATAACTACCCTTAAGATTAAATAATAATTAAAACTTGATATCTACCCATATAAAATAAAACTGCATTTAATACGCGCTCGACCGACTGCCCTGATCATAAGAATCATATTTTAAGCACAAGTCACTTCAAAATTAATTTTTCAATACACTCACTAAATTGTGTTTGTTAATTTAAATATACTGTATTTAGGTATATAGGTACTCAAATCAAGCTATAGCAAATCATTGACGGGCCCACTAGATAGTTATAATAATTACATAACTCTAATTAATCGTCATTGAGCATTGATGATGCGGAGGGCTTGTTGGATGTGGTCGCGTGATAGAACAATGTCGTGTGTGTGTGTGTGTGTGTGTGTGTGTGTGTGAGGGTTGTACCACCTTTAAAGAAATTATGACAACAATTTGGAATGCGTGCTGGGCTAAGACGAAGATGGTACATACAATCCTATAAGAATTAAAGGTTTACCAAGATCTGTAACCTTACCTTATTTAAAGTTGATATTGAAAACCTGAGTTAGCTATTTACAGGAAAAACAATAAATACAATTCATATAACGAACACTTTGTTTATTTACTTTAACTGTAAACTGATATTCAAAAATTTATATGCCCTTAAATAAAAGATTCAAATTGATATGCCCTTAGTTATAATTAAAAAGAAAATTTAAGAAATGTTTACATTTACAATATTGATTTTGATTATATTTAAAAGATCCCTCCCCTAAAGTAAAATTAGAAAAAACCCTCCCCATTTATAATAAAAGATCTATTACAATTTATTACTTTTTTACAACATTACAAAATTAAATATATAGTACCATGGATTTATTAATGACTCTTGTTTTGTTGGCCAACCTTAATACTAAGTGAAATGAAATAATAAAAATAATGGCGTTTAATAATTTGGTGAGACGTCTCTCATATAATAAATAAAAAAACTTTTAGATTTTTAAATGAAATCCCTGGGGATTGTAGTTCTAAAATTTGCTAGCGGTCCCTTCCAAATTATTTAATTAAACCAAATTTACATACAGCCTTTATCAAATTATTTTTGTATTTTTTTGTCATAAAACAGCCTTCATTAATTCTGATTTTTAAAACAGGCAATGGCTATTCTAAATTATATACAATTATCCATTAACAATCACTGATGTTTCACAAATTTGGACATTTACACTGACAGTTCGTTTTCAAAAGTTAAGTTTATTCAGTTTTGTGGGTCATTGTTGCACCAGTTGTAAACTATGAAACAAAATACAACATAATTTTAGTTTCAGAACCAAAAGGTTAAGTGCAAAAAAAGAAATCATGTGCAAAACAGAATTGTAATATTGTGCAAGAAACTGAATGTTTGTTCGTGCAAGAAACTGTATGGTAACATATTGTTTTATAAAATTAATAACAGAAAATTGAACGGAAGGATATGTTTCTCCTTTATATTGCACAAAAGGCTACTATATTTTAAACTGAAATTTGCTGAAGGCTTATAGGCTGTATCTTTGGTTAAAGAAATGGCTGTATAGGTTAAATTTACTTATGGATTTAACAAAATTATTCTGTAACTGCAGATATATAATTATAGTTAAAATTTACAATAGTACAAATTAATATAGCAACTCAGATGGTAAAATAATTAAGAAAAGGTTTAAATGGTTACCTGGCAATTGATGTCAAGGTGTTTAAACGTATTCAAATGTTTTGTGAACTAACGAAACTCGGCGTCCGCGAATGACCTTCGCGACATAACTGGTCTTTTTTATTTATTTATCGCACTTTCGAAAGACTGTTTTTGATTAAAAATTACTAATTCACGTATCACTTCGCATTTTGCAAAAGTTCACGTTGCCATGCGGTTTTCAAGTCCTTTATGTCGGTGGCTGACGAAGGTCTATATAAGTTCAAGGTTAATTAACAAAGAGCTTGACTAAAGGACGATTGCATTACTTGTCTTTATTTACGCATGCGCTTGGCAATGTTAACGATCAGCTGTTTCTGAGTTACGTCTTCTATCCGCTAGGTGCCGCGGGCGTTCAGTGTATTGGGCAGTTAAGCAGAGATTTTACTTTCAGTTTAATCAGAGTGCTTTTTGCTTCAAATAGTGGCGCGCTATTTAAATAACGGCACAGGGTGGGAGAGAGACTGGCCTATAAGTGTTTGAGTTTGTGTGTGCAAAAAAGTATGTATGTAAATTGTGTAATTAAAATGT
>JAGFPH010006512.1:62806-78038 GCA_018207615.1 Philaenus spumarius | reverse complement strand
TGGAATTTTTTGTTTTGGTGCTCCCTGAACCCAAAAAAGTGTTTTTAGAGTGGTGTCTGTCTGTCAGTCTGTCTGTATGTATACACGACCAGAGAGGACACTATTGGTCCGATTTTCATGAAATTTGGTATGTTATTACTAAACCCTAATATCTCCAGGCGTTTTTTTTTCATTTTTTGAAATTTTGAATTTTAAGGGTAATTTACCCCTAAAAACCCATAAAAACCGACAAAAATGCAAATTTCTCAAAAACTGCTCTAACGATTTTGATCAAATTTTCAGTATTTATAGTGCTTAAGATGCCAAACAAAATGACACCACCCGCTTTTATCAAAACTTCGGCGTTTTATAATTATGGGGAAATGTTAAAAAATAAACAAGTTTATGTTGTCAATCTAGCATCGCGGCGACGGCCGCACGGGGTAGCACAACGGTAGCGAGCACGGCCAGTAACTCAAAGGTCGCGCGATCGAATCTCGCCTGGGACAAAAATTTTTTTATACGATTGACGTAGGTAGAATATTATTTTTTGTTTTGTTCTAAAAAGTAATAAATAAAATGATTAAAACCAATATTATTTTGACTACAGTAAGTTGGGAGAAAGTTTGTGTCAGTTAACTGATACCGTTTATTATTTCTGTTTGCTTTTAGTTTGTTAACATATACTATGATAAACGGTACCAGGAACTGGCACATACTTTCTCATAAACATATTTAAATTAGTAAACAGATTCATTGTGACTTCATAATTGTAGGTGGGGTAGGAGAGGTGATATAAAATAGGAGATTAACTAATAAATATTATTATTATTATTATTAGATAGAGAGAAAATTATTCGATCGATTTAGAAAAATTTGCACAAAACACGACTAATAGGCCTGTATAGATGCACGAAAAAAGGTTTTGAAATTTTTTGAAAAACAACCCCCTTTTTGGCAAAAAACCACCAAAAATCAGTTATTATTATTATCATTAGCTAAACAAGAATTTTTAGAAAGATGCGGTTTTCTGCATAAGGATTAAGGGCTACAAATAAGCTAAATTTGATCAAAATCGTTAGAGCCGTTTTTTTTTAATAAAAAATAATAACTGACTTTTTTGGGGCCAAAAAGGAGGTTGTTTTTTAAAACCCTTTTCGTGCATCTATATAGGCCTAATTGACATGTTTGGTTCAAATTTGTTCGAAATCGATTGAATAGTTTTCGCTCTAGCTTTGTATACATACAGACATACAAACATACAGATATACAGACAGACATTTTGTAAAAACCACTTTTTTGTACTCAGGGGGTCCCAAAACTGATTTTTCTACAAAAATCTCAACATCGATTTTTTTTGCGATCACTATACTTTATACTATAGTATAGTGAGAAAGTCAAAGCTGTAAATTGGTTTTCAAGAACAATACACTGATTCTGAATTACCTAATTTGCTTCCTATGACCCCATGAGAATATAGGCCTACCTTTAAATTTTTGTATTTGTAACTTAAATAGTTTCAGCTCCGTTTAGTCTATTTCAGTCAGTCAGGGTAAACTCGCTTGCATATATAGATTGCTATTAGAATTATAAAACGTGTACGTTTAGTTGAATTAAATGTTATTAGCGATTCGAGAAAGGGAGATTGCTTGGGAAGCACGTAGTGTGCCGGCCTAGTGAAGCTGTACACAGACACCAGTGGGCACAGAGATATTGCTTCATCAGGTCTCTTTGTGTGTAAACAGTAGACAGTAATTAATAAGGTTTCCTATAGAAATATCATTCGCGTGGTTTTAACGGCTTATTTAGAAGTAATTCAAACACGGGAGTCAGGACTGTTACTAGTGTTACCAACATAAAAAATCTGGTAATTGGTTGACCGTGCAGGCCAACCATAGAACTTCCCGCTTAGTTTGAATTTTAAACGCTTAAAAATGAGTTTATTTGTTAAAATACCAAAAAACGAAAATTTGTGAATTTTTAAACAACGATAACTTTTGAATGCGTCGTTCGATTTTCATTTTTAAAAAAGCATTCTACGCAGTTTTTAAAGCACAAAAAGAAAATATACAGGTTTATATTGATTGGTTGTGAAATCTGGAAGATATGTTAAAAAAATACCAAAAAATACCAAAAAACAAAAAATTTGTGAATTTTTAAACAACGATAACTTTTGAATGCGTCGTCCGATTTTCATTTTCAAAAAAGCAGTCGACGCAGTTTTTTAAGCACAAAAAATGTATACATGGTTTTATTATGATTTTTTTCGCACGCTTTACAGTTATTTTTAAAAAACATAAAAATTCCAAAAAAAATTTAGGTTATTTTTTTAAATTTCTTCGGATTGGCTCGATGGATTAACTCTCAAATCTAATCAGATCTAAGTTTTGATACACCCTTTCGAATGACATGTCGTAGAATTCAATCGGTTGATTCGTTTTTGAGAAACTGTACGACAAAAATTTATTTACACACATACATCCACACACACACACACACACACACACACACACACACACACCTCGGCGGGAATAGTCAGAATGGCTTCCTGGGACCTCAAAACGTGGAGATTTAATGAAAACTCGACTTTCGAAAATCGGACCGAAATCAATAACTTCCCTTAATTGGTAGCGGGAAGTTAAAAATACTGATGTGAATTTATCGTATGGTGTTAAAATAATTCTCATGAGTAATATGCTGTTAAAACATAATATAACCAGTAAGCCCCAGTGAAAAATTACAGGCTTACACATCAGAATTACATCATTTAAAAACAACAGTCTTTTTCCAGGCCTACGTAACTATGCTGACGGGGATTTTTAACTCGGTAAATGTGTACAATTATAAGGCTTATAAAACTGTAGGCCTAGGCCTATTTGTTAAAATGTTGTATCTATATACATTATTATATATAAAAAATATAAAAATATAATCTTTTTCATATTGATAGATCAAATATCATCAAAAGTACGTATGTAAAATGTAGATCAAAAGAAGTGATTAATATTATAATAAAGAAATGTATACAATAAAAATGAATTGCTGTTCCTTAGTAAGCGCATCACTTGAGAACGGCTGGACCGATTTGGGAATTTATTGTTTTAAAATTTTCTTAATAGTCCGAAGTAGGTTTTTATATAAAGACAAATTTGAAAAGTTTCCCGAAAAAGTTTCAAATTTGGAAAAACTAAACAGCCTCTTTTGTATGGACTCAAGACAATAGCGCACAAAAAGAAGCTGTTCGTATAAAAAGCTTATCAACACGTCATGTTTGTTTACATTCATTACCATAGGAACTTTACTTAGCATTTATAATCAGTTTATTATTCTTCAAAACGAACGGCTTTTTTAGGTTAGATTGGCCAACTTAAAGCAAACAAAAACTAAAATCAACGAAAAATGTTTACTATGTTTTAATTCAATTCAAACATTGGTTGTTACATAATATATATAAAACAGCTGAGTTGGATCAAAAACTGAACATAATTTTAGATTAGGCCTACAATGAAAAAAAAACACGTTTATTTGCAACCAATTGGGCTAATTTAGGATCATGTTTTTTAAAATTCTTCACAACTATCAGTTTTTTTTTTAGATTATGTAAAAGCAAGCAAAAGGTTTGCTGTATAATCTATTAAGTATTACAAAATATAAATCTGAATTTGTATAGTATATAATATATATTCTTAAGTTGCATAAAAACCATTTTTCAATTCGTTTACTTAGGTCAATGTAATGAAATGAAATAAATATCTTTCAAAATTAAATCAAGCAATAGCAAAGCATTGCTGGGTCCACTAGTTAATAATAAAAAATGTTTACAAGGTATACGAAGATGTACGAATGTTTCCGAAGTTAAATGAATGGGCTCCCTTAAATTTGTATAAATGAATCTATATTTGTAAAAGCGAAATATCACTCACTCACTGACTCACTCATCACGATTTCTCAAAACTACGGAACGGATTGAAGTGAAATTTGGTATGTAGCTTCCTCTAGGGAGGTGCTCACGAAGAAAGGGTTTGAAAAAAATTCGAAATTTTAGGGGGGGTTTGGGGTGATCAAAGTTATTAAAAAACGATTTCTTCAAAACTACCGAACGGATTGGAATGAAATTTGGTATGTAGCTTCCTCTAGGGATATAGGTGCTCACTAAGAAAGGGTATGAAAAATTTCAAAATTTTAGGAGGGGTTTAGGGGGACCAAAGTTACTAAAATCATAATTTCAGATCTTTTATCATTATGACAATAGTACATTTATTATTTAAGATCTATATATATAAAAGCCAAATACCACTCACTGACTGAACACTTAAAAAGAATACAATTACGTTAAAAAGACTGAAAATACCAACCACCACGAGCAACGCCGTACGGGTCAGGTAGTACATGCATATTGATGATAAGGGATGTATTAGATTAATAAAACGCTAAGTCTGTCCGTTTGATTTTTCAACTCGAAAACTGTATAGGCTAGGTTCTTGAAATTTTACACAATCATAGACCTTAGTGAGAAACTGCTAGAACCGAAGTTTCAAGTATATAAGTCAAGTGGTTCCTGAGATATAGGTTCCTGAAGTTTCAAGTATATAGGCCTAAGTCAAGTGGTTCCTGAGATATAGGTTCCTGAAGTTTCAGAAATTTCCGTATTGAAACTATTTCAATATATTATAAAAAGTTAACAATTAATTGTAAATAAAATACAAATTTATCAGCTGTTGGAAATAAAAACAAATGTATCAGCTGATGGAAATTAATTAACTTTTTTTCAAATTGTTTACCCGTGGTGACGCGGGTACGCCGGTCGCTTGTTTATATATAGTTTATAACCTCAAAGAAAATCTTATAACGTATTATAAACTATATTTGTTATATAACCCATATTAAGAAAATACACAAGACATTATATCATTTATTAAAGTTGTAAAACATAACCTCAAAGTATAATCTACGCTAGGTTTTGTTTAGCATAACAGATGATGGACGAAATCAGCTGTTATATTATATTGTTCCTCACCTGCGATATACGGACGAAAACCCTCTTTTGTATTAGTTGATCAATTTATAATTAGAACGTATTGTATCAACCATCATTTTCAGTTCTCTTTCTCCAATTCTGTAAAAAAATTGTGCGCACTTTCCCAGTAAATTCTTATGTATGAATGTTTGGCTGTGAGAATGTGAATAATAACTTAGATTTACTCGAACGAGCTCCACGTTGTTTATAAGTTCAAGCTCGCTTAGCTCGGAATAAGATGCAGTTGACATTTTGGTTTTTATGGTTGTAAATTTTTGTATGTAAAGAATATTTACATGTAAAACATGACTTATATCTGTCATGGAAATCAAATAATGTTGACTCACCCATTTTGTGTTTCCTTTCGTGTCAGCGACAATCCGCGTCATTTCTTAATATGTTGCTGCAGAATGTGCGACAGATTGGTATCTGAAATACAAAACGTAATAGTAGAAAGCATTCGTTATTCTTTTATTTAATCAAAATTCAGGGGGTTTTCGTATAATATTACGAGCACTTTCTGAGCCGATTCCAGTATCAAAAGTAATGGAAAAAGTTCATTTAAACATAGATCTAGAAATTCTTAGTTTTTTTAACAGTCCGCCATTTTTTAAGTAAAAATTGCTTTAGTAGCACCTAGCAATTTTTGGATGAGGTAAAATATACAAACTAGCTAACGTACTTAAAGTGAAAAGCTTTGCGTTTTGATTTCGCCGACAATATCTTCTTCTACATTGTTTTACACACGTCATAATATAAACCAGAAGTTTAATGTAACAGCTGATCGTAAAAGAAGAAGACATCGAAGAAAGAAAATAGGCAGTGGTAAATTCAAAGGCTTAGGCTGGTATTCATAGTCGTTTCTTAAGGTAGCCTTAAGGCTCGGCTCTCTATATTCAAAACGGCGAAGTTGCGTACCAATTTCAATGTTAAATAACCAACACATAAATTCATTATTAAGCATATTTGGGTGTTGTTTTTGTCAAAAAACGAAAGCTGTATTTTTTTTCTTAAAGTAAAAAAGATTGTGGCTGTTTATTGCTAAGGTTTTTTGCAATATCTCTTTTTGCAATTGAGTAAAATATTAATAAAGTTTAATATTTTTTACGATTTATATCATACGTTTAAGAAAACAATAAAACGGTTTTTGAAAATTTATTCGGAAATCAACATCCGCATATGACAGTACTTTAAAATGAAACCAAATTTTTAAATTTTTTCAACGAATTAACGGGAAAAATGACTTATTCTGTAGCATTGCTCTTATGGGAATCAGATTCAATATGGCGGACAGGGTAGCGGCCCCTTAAAGCTCCCTCGTGTGAGAAAACCCATACCAAGAGGCCTTACAAATAGTTTTCAATTCATAGACGTTTATTTAAGGTGGCCTTAGATACAAAACTAAATACCTCTAGAACGAATATTTCATTAACTATAAATAAAGCTATCCTTGTGTAATTGAACTTATTAAAGCATTTAAATTGCAATTATTTAGTTTATTTATGGACAGAAATCTTTCATAACATTCATGGTTTCTTACTTTAATATTATTGGCACTTACGTCCAACAGTTGGCACAACTTGGCAACTACAAAATCAGCTGCGAAATAAACTGGCGAATTTATACAAACTGTTTTATGTTGGGCTATAGTCCTAAAATGGTCTCACTCCCTCTCAACTAAACAAACTAACTAATTACATCAATTATGAAATTGGTACAAGCCTAGATTATGCATAGCTCAGTAGCCTATTTCCTTTTAGCTATTGCTATATTTAGTTATGCAATGAGATCGATAAACTAATAAAATAGCCTTTATTGATTTTAAATTTACTCTGATTGCCACTCCAACTGAATAGTGTTGCAGAACAATATACGTTTTGAGCTTATGTGCATACTGATCGCTTTCATTATTTTCATTAATCAGATATCATGACTAACTGTATGATTAAATGAAAATATACTTTGTCACAATTATTTGAACCGTTAGGCCTATCCAAAACAAACTCAATCTATTAAATTGTTTTATCAATTAATTTTGTTCAGTACCTAGCCTACGGTACGAGTCTACCTACTAGATTAATTATACACAAATATGGCAACAGGGTAGTTAGTTGTTTTCCTAAACATTTCTCATGGCCTAAAAACACAATGCTATCAATATTGTATGAATATGGGCTATTGGTAATCCTCTTTTATTATAATTTATCTAGTACCAATGGGCCAATAACATTTTTTACTACGTCCTTTAAAATAAGTATCTCATTTCAAATTGCTATTTAAAATATTTTTCGAATGTATTATCATAATCCCAAATATACCGTTTAGGGGTCCTTCCATAATCACATGCAAAATTAATAAATTCAAAACTTTTTTCATATTTAGACATTTCGTGTGTCATTAGAATCACTTATAAAACTCTCTAAATTTCCCCAAAGTACGTTGGTAGCTACCTTTAGAAAATTACGAATTGGAAGGTACCTTTAGGCCTGCTTTATGAAAAGGAGCGACTCTGCATTGCAAATGAACCTAAGGCAGCCTTTAGGTAACTTTAAAGAAGGTTTTAAGGCTGAGTTAAAATCTATACTTATAAGGTTTGACTCTGCATTCAAAAACCATATCTTAAGGCCTCCTAAACTCTTCCTTACCTTAAGGCTACCGTACCTTAAGAAACGACTATGAATGAAAGCCTAGAACTGAATAGCTGTATGGGTTAGTCAAGTCACTCCACTAAGGTCACGTTGAAATGGACATTATACTTCCACATCTTGTAAGTTGTTTTAAAATAGTTTACTTGGTATTACCTCTGCAATGGACATTACAGTTTCTTTGTGTTAAGGGTCTGCTCCAGTAAAAGTAAAACGGATTTTTATCCCATAAGAGCAATGATAAATTTCAAACCATTTATTTCGATTTCTTTTTATCACAAAATTGTTTGCAATGTCTCATTTTAAGCACAGTCACAATACGCATCCGTCTTGCAATTTACATTTTTTTAAATTTCTTTCATTTGTCAAGTAACTGACATTTAGTAAGTACAAAGTTTGAATTTTTTTCCTAACACAATAAAAATTAATAATGAAAAATAATTTGCAAGCCGGATCCGAAATTTTATAAAGAATATTCAGTTTTTTTTCAACACTCAATTACAAAAGATAGACTTATAAAATGGTTTTAAATGAGGCAATGTCAAAGCGTTCAGCATCAAGAAATTGCACTGTCTATACCCCGCGCGCGATAACTTTTCACTTGGGACTTGCACAGTTTGGCAACGCTGCGGGGCGGCTCGCTACCCCATCCCTCCTATCACATGTATCCGGTTGGACGATGACTCACAACTAGGCTCCTAGTGAAAATTACACTTTTTCTTCAAAACTTAATGAAAAGTTCATTATGACTATGCATAATAAAGATAATTTTCTAACAAGAAATAATATATAAAAATATTTGTAATCAGACAACTAATAGTACTGGAAAAAGGGTAAAACTAAATATATTTTGATCGTTTTGCGGAAAAATTTACATTTAAATATAAAACAAATACTATTGAAAAAATAACGAATTAAAAATAATATAAACTTTCAAAAATGTCGTTTTTAACCTGCTGACAATAAATATCTTATTCTAAAAAGTAAAAATTAGAGTTATGTTGCTTCAGAAATTTTCCTGTTGGTCAGTTCGCGTTGTATGTAACTGTGCTTGTGACTTGCGATTGTGGCCGACGTTTTTAGTAATGCCGAGCAGTCAAAGAAAATCACTCAATAGTCGGGCTAGGACGATCGTTCTCATTGTCGTGCGGTATTTCCAAGGAGAAAACAAACAAAGGGCCGTTAAGAAATGTAAATCAAGTTTTAAAACGGGTTGCGGAGGCTTGTAATATAAGTCAAGGAACAGTGGTAAATATTGGAAACCAGGAGAAAACAGCTGAGAAAAAGGATGACGGGAGTCCTGTAACACCTGGTAAAAAAAGAAATAAACAAAAACCAACCACTGATATTGATAATTTTGACAACGTTGCCATAAGGCGACATGTCATGTGTATACTCTACTGTATAGAAGTATACCTTGTAGAAGTATACCTGTGTATACCTACTACAATAGAAAAGAAGTTCCAACTGTTCCCAAACTGTTAAAAAGTATGAATGAATGTGGAATTTTTTGGGGAAAACACACCTCCCTTCGTAACATTTTAAAGAAAATTGGATTTAAGTATAAGAAAATTAACAAACGTAAGGTAGAATTGAGAAAGGGAGTAGAATTATTGTTTGCCGTGCTGGATCATCAAAAGGGTGGATTAAATCTGAAAAACTTATATTCGGCTCAAAAAAGACTAACGACTAACTACCATGAAGAGATGAACATTGTACAATGGTTGAGTTAATTACCTGGAATTTTTAATAATGTTTTAACTATTACATTATACAACTATAAAGAATACTTATAATTGTCCAATTTTAATAAATTTTATATATTTATTATCAGTAAAGTATGACCAAACATGTTATGATAAGAAATATTACAAAATGTCTCAGAGGGAAAAAAAAAATAATTTTCAATTTCGAAAGAGCCTTCTCAGGAAGTGCACCTGTGAGCCAGCGCAATAAGACACATCCGCTCGTCTCAGCAGTGCGACGTTGCCGATACCATTTTCACATTAAACTCCAAAAATCCCAAGTGCAAAGTTATAGCGCGTATAGTATAGATAGGGATACAGTGGTACCGGAAGTGCGTTTCCTGTTGCTTTCTCGTTTACTGGAGCAGACCCTTAAATTAGTATACTTGCTGATACCTCTAAAATTTCTTTTTAAATGTCTAAATTTGCTAACTTGGTTGCTATGGTAATGAATGTAAATGCATTAAAGAAATTTTTGTTGGTTCAGTATAA
The DNA here is from genome assembly GCA_018207615.1 of Philaenus spumarius. NCBI lineage: Eukaryota > Metazoa > Arthropoda > Insecta > Hemiptera > Aphrophoridae > Philaenus > Philaenus spumarius. Next base: position 68,160 of record JAGFPH010006512.1, on the reverse strand, counting down.
GCCTAATCTAAATTGATGTTTTTTTGTTTTTATTTTAATATAGTAATTTATGTTTTATTGTTTTAGATTTCAATTTTAAACGGGACAAGACAAAAATAATGATCGAATTTCAGACGAAATCAATAAAAAACGATTGGTATTCATGACAGTTTTAACTTTTGACGGCAGTCCCACGACTGCTTTCTTTTGGAACGAAATTCCTTTACGCGGGTTGCGGTAGGAGTTGGCAAATAGAAAATGTAATGCGTAACGAAAAAGCGTTATCGAATTCGTTCCTATGATACTGAATGTAACAACAAGAAACATGTGTTTAAAAGTGAATTAAATTATCTGACTATTAGCCCAGTCGGTATAGGTTAAAACTACCAGTAATTTGCAATATGGCTGATTTTTTTTATAAGTACCTTAAAGTATGTACATTAACATAAAAAAAAGTTTACCAGTCTATCAATTTCCCAAAGTCGAAAAAAAATCGATTATCATTTTTTTTCGATTATCCTTAATATATCGAGCTATGATGAAGATAGAGAAAAATAAAAACTACCACCGTGTAGGGGAGGTATTTTTCAATAAAAAAGGTCATATGTATTTATTTCCTCCGAGCAATAGTTTGTCTGGAAAAAAATCGATAATGCAGGTATGTATTTTGCAGCAGGAGAAATCACTAAAAGGGGCATCTTATTCATATATGAAGCGTTGGCTCATTCTAAATTGGCCGAATTTTAATATATCAAATTGAAACTTGACATAGGAGTTAAAATATATATTTTAAACATTTATGCTGAGTCTCAGCTTGTTATCTTTGAAATGACCCGATCTAGAGCCACTTGACTAATCAATGGGTTTCTCGATTTTAGGAGTACCGGACAAACGAACTAATTTTAATCGGCTCCAGTTTAGAAAATTTTCAAAATATCAACCTGAAAGTTTTTTTACAAGTTTAATATATATATTCAAACAAGTTCAAGGAGTATAAACTTGTTTCATTATTTACTTTTAAAATCACAAGTAAATTAAAAAAGTATAATTTCAGACATTTTTAGATTTTTCATCAAAACACTTGAGTTAATCAGCTGCAGATTAGTCATTTATGAAAATATTGTTTTTAAAATAAGTATAGCAAAAAACAATTGTATTTTTAACTTCTGTACCAATTTTTAAATCGATATGTTAAAAATGTCAAAAATGGAGTCGTTGAATCCAAAAGTGTTATAGTTAAAACGAGATAGGTAAAACAGAAGACTATATTCAATCGCCTCGTTTTTAAAAATAACAAGGCAAAAATCAAAAATCGTTCATACTTACTAAGAATATTTATACTGGTGTACTCAACTTGTAAAACAAATTTGGTGTTGATATTCCAAAAATTGACGAAACAGGAATAGATTGAAATTAGTTCGTGGGTCCAGTACTCCTAAAATCGATAATCGAAATCGACTCCTAGATAGGGTCATTTTCAAGATAACAAGCTGAGACTCAGCATAAATGTTTAAAATATATATTTTAACTCCTACGTCAAGTTTCAATTCGATATATTAAAATTAGGCCAATTTAGAATGATCCAACGCTTCATATATGAATTAGATGTCCCCTTTTAGTGATTTCCCCTGCTGCAAAATACATACCTGCATTTTCGATTTTTTTCCAGACAAACCATTGCTCGGACGAAATAAATACATATGACCTTTTTTGTTGAAAAATACCTCCCCTACACGGTAGTATTTTTATTTTTCTCTATCTTCATCCCAGCTCGAAATATTAAGGATAATCGAAAAAAAAAAGATAATCGATATTTTTTCGACTTTGGGAAATTGATAGACTTGTAAACTTTTTTTATGTTAATCTACATACTTGAATGTACTTATAAAAAAAAAAAAAATCAGCCGTATTGTAAATTACTGGAACTTTTGGTCTAAAATTACCTCTACTGGCCTATTAATTGCAATTTCGTAATGTAGATTCAAGAAATGTAAAGTGTGTGTAATACAAACTTAAAAAAGTAAGTTAATGTAATTTTATATTTCGATACAAGTATTACTGTTTTTATACGTTTAATGCTGTTATAATAAAGTTGTAGAAATAATCATAACCTCAATGCTAAGATGATAAACACAGTTAAATGTCTACTCATTGTTAATACAATCAATAAAAATAAAATGTTGAATAACCTAAGTTTATTGTTTGTTTGTTGCTGTTAAAGAATTGAAAATAAATGAAACAAACACACAATAATTTTAGAGATAGGCCTAGACTGATGGAAAAACATTTTATGTTTATTGAATGCATTTACAGTTCCATATGAAATTACATTAGGATTTGAAGAAAAGGCGTTACGAACGTCGTTAAACACGTAATATCTTTGGAAATAGAAAAGATATTGAGCCCAAATTTGGTGTGCAATTTTTTTACGTAACCATTTATCCCCATACGAAACACAAAAACGTTATTTTGTATATTTTTAAAACGGCGGCCATTTAAAATATGTACTGTCAAATATTTTTAACACTGCTAACTGTACAAAAACATTTTATGAAACCAAAAAAGGTATTATTTTAATAACAAAGAAAAAGTGCTTCTTATGTTTCCCTTAGCTCAAAAAGATGACCGAGTCATCGGCTTAAAAACACAATGTCTTGGTAGTTGTCAACAACGACACAGAAACAACAAATTGAAAACCATCAGTTCTATTTTTATAAATAAACTAGGGGAACCCCCTGCGTGGTCCGCACGAAAACCCCATTGGAACTTTCTATATACATAATCTTATTATGTTTTCTTTATTATAAAGGTGTAGGTTTAATAATAACCCCAAAGCTAAGATGGTAACTAATGTTAAATGTTCAAATCAAATTGTTTAGTATATTTTATAACAGCAGTTAAAATAAAGGTTAATAGAGCCAGCAAGGCGCAGGTCTACACTCAAATAAAAACCTAACCTAAAAGTTAGAAATACAAATAATTGCTTCAAAATTTAAAAACAGCTGTTAATGGAAATATTAGGGCAAACAGCTGTTTTATCTCTTATTTTATTCAATTGGTAATAAATGTAAATACATAAATGTTGGTTTATCAGTATAGACCTAACCTAAGAATTTATTCCTCCTAAATTTACATACAGTGTGTAAATTAAGTATTTAAACAAATATGTACTTTTCAAACTAAAATAGGTACAAATATTTTGTTTGTGGCATTGACTCTTAACAAACGTTCCTGGTTTTCTGACATAAACAAAATTTCAACCCCCTAAGGGGGTAGCGGGGAGGGGGTAACTTAATTTTTTTAAATAGCAACCTCTATTGAGTGACCCCTCATTTTATAGGTCTTGTCACCCTAAAATCAATGATATAAAGATAATTTAAATCCGTTGAGTTTAAACAAAATAGCGGCCAAAAACTCTACGTTTGCAGTGAAGTCTCTTAAAATGGAATTATTAATTATTATTATTATTTGAATTCTGTGTTCCATTATTAAATTTGTGTTTAAAATAAAATCTACGTTGTTATTGGTTTTTCATATTCTTCTGTAAAAAAAACAAAACAAAAATAGTTGGTTTTTAAAGTGAAACATCTATGCTATGTTGTTTCTTACCAAAATAAAAAAAAAAAACTTGACAACAAGTATAAGACAATTCATTTAATGCGTAATTGTTATACAAAACATTGCAACTACCCAAAATAACGAAAATAAAGGGTGTTTTACAAACGAATTGTAATTATTATTAGTTACAACAATGGTATTAAGCCATGAATAATACAAAAAAATTATAATTTACTACTAAAACACACTCAAAGTAAGATGTATTACTAAGTTTGGACTTTGTTCAGCCAACCCATCTTATCTACATTGTGTACTGCATTCCCATGGAGCTGAAATAACCAGAGCTACTTTATTGATTAATAAAATAAATCTCTGTTTTATTGTTTCAGATCTCTCCTTTTTACTTATAAATTAATATAATTAAAAAATCTTTTTTATTTTAATATCACCTTAAAAAGGCCTCATAAATTTGAAATTAGTCATAAAACGTATTGGTCTTCGGGATACTTTTCTAAAAGATGTATTAAAACATTTCTTGAGTAATAACTACAACCATTGTTAGTTCAAACATAACTGATGTTTTTGGCTATTTAAATACGGTAATAATTTCATATTAAGAGACTTCACTGCAAACTTAGAGTTTTTGGCCGCTATTTTGTTTAAACACAACGGATTTAAATTATCTTTATACCATTGATTTTAGGGTGACAAGGCCTATAAAATGAGGGGTCACTCAATAGGAGTTGCTATTTAAAAAATTTAAGTTATCCTCTACCCGCAACCCCCTAAGGGGGTTGACATTTTTTTTAATGTCAGAAAATCAGGAACGTTTGTTAAGAGTCAATGCCACAAACAAAATATTTGTACCTATTTTAGTTTGAGAAATACATATTTGTTTCGATACTTAATTTACACACTGTATATTGAAATAAACAATGTTTTTATCAAAATTAATCCTAGCCTATGTTACTCGGGGATAGTATAGCTTTTTATTAGTAAAACTATTTTTTCAATCGGTTCAGTAGTTCCATAGATTACCCCCTACACACAGACAAACAAATTTTACCTCTAAAGGACTTAACGTATAGACTAAAGGAATTGGTCATCGTTACGGTCCTTGAAATACGTGAAATGCAAATCAAACAAAATGGCGGAAATCATGGTTTTTGCCCATAGCTGATCATGTATTGAGGGCTAAATGGGAAACATTGATTGATTTTGACGATACTTACCGTGCTACTCCATTTTGGGGCAGGCAGTTCTCAACATTTTCCCGATATTTCTTTCATTCATTTATTAATTTCTCTGAACGAAGCCGTACAACTGAAAGTAATTATATAATAAAAACAATAATACAAATTATTTTTGCAAAATTTACTGACATCGGTGTGTAATCCTGGAACTTGGCCTTGCAATTGCGCGATGGACCGGGGGTGTGGGGGAAGGGCGTAAGTAGGGAAAAAAAATTCCCACACCGCTCTCTAATGTAACTCATCCCCAAACGAACTAGTGGATGTTTACTCCACCCTTTACATGTTCACTGCTACGCAAATTTCGTATTTCTCATGCTAGGAGGAGACAATTTATTTTTTATATTCATAGCATAAATGAGTAGGAATTACTTTATTTTTTATCTTAGAACCTTAAAAATACCTTTTATTTTTTATTTTTCTGCGTAATAATCACTAATGTTTATAGCGGACGCACATGTGCGTCCATAGCACACAGGATTAAGATTGGCGTGCGAAGCACGCATTGCTTTGTGTATTAAAAATTCTCCCAATACGGGTGTTGGCGTGCGAAGCACGCAATGCATT
>JAGFPH010006512.1:48320-62406 GCA_018207615.1 Philaenus spumarius | reverse complement strand
CATGTTTGCAGGCCTCGTGGTTTTGGAGAAACTGTGATGAGTCAATGAGTTGATGAGTCAATGGTATTTGGCTTGTATAAGTATAGATTAAAAATAATTCGTAAAATCATATACTGTTTATTGCATATATATTTATTTAAATAATACCTGCAAAATGTATTCTGTCCCATGTTTTTCGATGATGAGATTTTGCAGTGTCCATTGACCAGTATTGCAGCATCTGATTATTGTTTCGTTTTGTTGTATTTATTATTGTAATTTAACACGACATTGCTTTTTATTTCAATTTTTAATAATTAAAAATAAATATAACATAATGTATTTTTCATAACAATTATTTTTATGCGTAGCTTGAGTAGCTAAATTTGTTATTTAGGATTCGTTTGGTTAAATTTAAGAGGATTTTTTCCCAGAAAATGTTTAGGTACATTATTTAAACTGAGTATTTTTTAAATTGCATATTATCGACGTACTTTCAAACTGTTAGGCTAACAACGGACGAGACACCGGTGTACGGGACACTTTCCGGTGTCCCAGCTTCTCGCGGGGGAGACACCGTAGAGCCACAGAATCTGGTAGCGCGCTACTCAATGTCTCATCTGTTGACACACATTTAATTGGTAGTACATTTAGTGTCCCGTACACTAGTGTACCGTACACTAGTGTCTCGTCTGTTGTTAGCCTAACTATATTATAAACTATAACGTCATGCATTTTATGTTTTGTAAAACAAATCCTGCCATTCACGAAAAACTATGATCCTAATGCGCATGCGTAAGAACCCAAATCTGCGATAACCACTTCCCTACCCCAATTCCAGTGCCTCTGTCCTAATCAATATTTCTTTTTGTGAAATATCAGAGTATACATTAATCTATTTGCATTTACTTTACAGAAGGTGAATTGATGTTTAAGAGGCGGAGTCTTCTAGTAGAAATAATTTAATATTATCATAGATAAACTAGTAGGATGCGTGAAAAGTGACGTGCCGAATAATTGCAATGAACATGAGAAAAATATAACTTCAAAATGTTACGTTTAATGTTTTCTAGGACTAATTCTAGGCTACGGTAAATTACTTGATTTGAGGTTAGAAGTCGTTGAAAATTTATGTTTTTGTACAATAATTGCTTCCGTTTACTTTGCTCTGCAGAAGAAATTATAATATATAGTAATAAAATAAAATATTACCTTTTACTTTCTCCCCCTATACCATAGTAATGGAGAAAGTATTGTATTCGTCAACATTTTCGAGTTTGATTTTTTGGTGGAAATATCCGTTTTGGGTCCCCCTGAACCTAAAAAAGTGGTTTTCGGAGTGATGTATGTGTGTGTGTCTGTATGTGTGTCTGTGTGGATGTTATCAGACCTAGAGCCTAAACCAGTCGACCGATTTTGATGAAATTTGGTATGGAGGTACTAATCCACGGTATCTCCAGGCCTTGTTTTCATTTTTGTGAATTTTTTATTTTTAAGGGTTATTTTCCCATAAAAACCCTTAAAATAACGGAGAAATCAACTTTTCTCAAAAACGGCTCTAACGATTTTGATTAAAATTTTATAGTTTATTAGGGACCTAAAGAACTATAAACTGTAACATTTTAATCAAAATCGTTCGAGCCGTTTTTGAGAAAAGTTGGTTTTTCCGTTATTTTATGGATTTTTATGGGAAAACAACTTTAGTACAAAATTACCTCATATACCCCACCCTACAAGTCACCGTGAATCTGTTTAGTAATTTAAATATGTTTGTGAGAAGGTATGTGCCAGTTCCTGGTACCGTTTATTTTTATACTCCGTCATGTGGCTTCTTCTTCGTCTTATTAGTTAGACAGTTAGACGCGTTTCGATATATTAATATATAGCGCAAGCTATTGGATACAAAAGCCAAATGGTTGATAAATTAGTGGAAAAACAAAGAAAGGGGAAAATAAAGAAGAAAAATCGTAGCCCAACACAGACGAAAATGGACAGGAAGAAATACGTCGTTCCACATTATACCGAAATAATGCCCTCCATTCTAGGGAATACCCTCCAAAAGCACTATATCATTGTCAAGCACCGCACCAATAATAATGTTCAAAAAATACTGCGTAAGAAACATAAATTAATACCAGTAAAGAACACATTTGTTTATAAAATAGCGTGTAATGACTGCGAATGTTTTTACATCGGACAGACAGGCAGATCATCCATGGAGCGGCATAAAGAACATTTGCCTAAAAGTAGCCTGTACTAAGTCGAGTTTCGCGCAACATTTGATTGATAGCAAACACTCGTATTCCAACTTTGAATCCAACACGACACCACTCCATATCAACAAAAAAGGACCAATGTTGAACGCAATTGAAGAGTTTGAGACCTACAAAGCTTTTAAACAAACATCAGATTACATTCTTAATGACAAAAGCTATCATTTTAAACTCATTATTTGAAACCGCAATGAGATACGAATAGCCTTTAAACTTGTCCTAATCGCAAATGCCAGTAGTACGCGGACCAAGAAACGGTGTGCACCTACAGACTTTTTATAAATGTAAAAACTTGTTGTGTCTAGTGTTCTTTGTTTTATTTAAGTGTTTATTTAATGTTTGATGAACTCTACGGAGTGAAATACTGAAGATGGGGTTGCGACCTCGAAACGCGTCTAATTAATAATAAGAAGAAGAAGCCACATGACGGAGTATAAAAAAGGTAATATTTTATTTTATTTTATTACTATATATTATTAGACAGTGGCTTGTACACCAAAACAATGAACATTAAAGAAGAAATTACTTGGTTCTACGAACAACAAACTATGTCTAACAGTGTACATGTCGACAGGGGTTTTCAACATGATAAATGTACGGCATACAATGAAACATTATACTCAAATATCTGTAACTAGTAGTTCTGTGAACAGCAGACCTAGCTCTTTGAAATAACATACGTGGTTTTAATGGACTACAACTCGGTAAATGCGACGCAACGCCAATCGGGCTCCTTATCTCGGCTCCCCCTCCACAACTCACTCACAGTCACAGCGGCCACACTGACGTAGCGCAGGAAAGAGCAAGACAGCAGGTAGCGCTCTCTCTCGATAAAATTATAAGGTTTTATGAAGATATCTAAAGAATAAATGTATAAAAACATGGTTAAAATTCAAAAACTGGGACGATTTTTAACAAATGTGAAGTTTGTGGCCATTTTGTGAGTTTGCCGATAGAGATACGGGAAAAAATGAAGAAACCAATTTTGTAGAACATCAAATTTGCTACTCGCAAAACGTTATTAGTTTTTTAAATTCGACTTACGTTTAAGTCACAAACTGGCTTTGGAAAAAAATTTAAGGGGTTAAAAATGGATATATACATCGCTCGACCTAGGAATAAAGAACATTTATGCAAAAAATCATCACAATCGGTCAAAGCGTTTGGCCGTAATCGTGAGACAGCAGACAGACAGACAGACAGACAGACGAAATGCCGAACGGTCGAGCTAAAACGGAGATCTCGCTTCACTCGGTCAATTATTATTTAAAATACCGTAAAACGGGGTGGCGTGAGCCCTGGAGGGTGACTTGGACCCCAAAAAAAAAGGTTTGATCTCATATTAAGGGTATAAGAATATGACTAAATCATCTATATATTAATTTGAAAAGGTTTTTTGTAATATGAGTGAGATTTCGAGTTTTACTGGATCAATATACACGCAGTTGGTACCAAATTATAGGTAATTGTCTGTAGATTTGCCCATTTTGCTTGGATTCCATCTATTACCCCACTAAATTTTCTAAAAACGGAAATTAAAATCTCTTATGGCAATTTAACATGGGGTAAAATTTTCAGCCTTTTCCGAGTGATATCTGGAGCTCTATTGGGAGGAAAGACATGCAATTTGTGTTAAATGAAAGGTAATTAACTCTATATTTGCCCATTTGCCTTACAATTTTACTAATCCTTCATTTAATATTTTAAAAATGAAATTTAAAATATACTCCATTCATTAACATTGCTTTAACTGATCAACTGAATAGCACAGATCAGCTGATTACAACAGCACATGTTTTACTATCATAACATGGTTTGTTTATGTTGTAATTTACTTTATTGAAGTAGGTTACGTTTAATTTTGCTGTTGCTTAATGTACTTTATTGAAGTAGGATATGTTTAATTTTGATGTGACAGATATAACATAATATAATATACTAAAATCAAGCAATAGCGAAGCAATGCCGGGTCCAATAGTAGTATATTTATATTTAAATGAAAGCTTACAATCTTGGCTATCATTTAAAAAGTGTGTTAGCCTCATTAGATAAAAAATAAAAATAAGGAAAAAATGTTTGTACCGAAAAAAAACGAAAAATTGTTATGTTCTAATAATTTGATGTACCCAGATCAGAGTTTCACTCAAAGATAAGGTACATATTTTTTTGCTTCATTGGACCCCAGTTATTAAGTTCCATCACTAATTTTAACTTATTTTATCAGAATCTTTTTTCAGAAACTATGCACTTTTTGGGACATTATTTTATCATTATTTATGTTTTGGCTCACTTATTTATGTTGTTTCCATGTTTTTTTTTGTTTTTCTTAACCATGGCCTAAATTAACGGAATAAATTTCTTTCAAAATAGCTACAATTCAGACCGATAGCCCGAGATTGTGATAGTTTAAAATATATTTTTATGTTTGTTGGCCAAATTGCATTATAGGCTGTAGAGAATGAAGTAAATAAAAACTATTGCAAAAATAAACACATTTTCAACGATTTCTAACCTCAAAACAAATTATACAGCATGTTATGGCCTACATTAGTTGTATAACTCGTACACGAAAACAACCAACATCCAGACGTTATAAGAAGTTCGTTTTTACTAAATTTGTAAACAAAACCCCAAATTTAAACTAGGCTAGGTTTTGGCAAAGTGTTACAAATGATGTGCTAAATCAGCTTGTATATGTCTGAAGTGGGGTTTATTGCTGACAGCTTTTCAATAACCTAACATGTGTCTTTAACCCTTTCCACTCGAGTGTCGGGGCAACCCCGCACCCTACTAATCCACACGAACCCCTATGTCGGGCGAGCCCCGAACTCGCTATGATAACGTTCTTTGATTGCATTTGAACAGACGTAGTTACTTTGATGACCGCTATTGTTGAAGTTTGAGATGTGCTGCTATCTGTGGACTTTTTTTTGACCATTTGAATTCAGTTTCTGTGGTAAATAAATCTTAGAAAATGTAATGTTTGCCATCTTTGGCCGGTCTGTAAACAGCTGTCTGTTCTCGCCGTTGTTTGGTTCCTACTTACTACGCAGTGTTTTAGTGAGCTTACGCGTTGTTTAGTTTTGTTGTACTAGGTTATCGTGTGTAATTTCCCAAATTATTTTTGAATATTGTTCTTTTTGTAATAATAATGATTGTTGTGAAATAAAATGAACGAATACGACGACAGTTTGTTACAAAATGACGTTAGTGGCGACGGAACTTTTGTTTCGAACCTGAGTGATTAAAATATTGCCAATCAGTTTTGAAAAAAGCTTGTCTTACTAGTTTTGATCTACATAATACTGTTGTTAAGCAATAAAATAAATGGTTGAGGCAATTTTGTACAAGTTGGTGTCAAAACTATTTGTTTTCATAAAAACTAATTTTTTACAAAAAACTTGTTTTTCAATTAATTTTTTTTTTTATAATTTATTATTGTGTCTAAAACATGTGTAAACCACTTAATTTTGTTTATCTATATATATAAAATTCAATGTATGTCCGTCTGTTTGTACGTTTGTCTGTTTGTACGTTTTGTCTGTTTGTATGTTTGTCCTTTATGCGTTACCAAACCGTCCATCCGATTGCTTTGAAATTTTGCATAGTAACACAGGTTAACCCTTGGAAGGTTTTAGGCCATTTACCGAAGTCCTAGGACATTAGGGGTACGCCCCAGTGGCCCTCAAAGTTTCAATGTTAATCTTATGTAAGGTCAATCTTAAGGAAGAAGAAGAAAGATTTCTTTTGATTTTATCAGGGGCACAAAAAACAGCTGTTCTTATGAAAAGCTTAAAACAGCTGATTTTGATCAACAACTGATTTGGATCAAAAACTGAATATAATTTTAGGTTAAGCCTACAATGAACTAAAACACCAATTATTGGGCTAATTATTTAAGATATATAAAAGCCAAATACCACTCACTGACTGAACACTTAAAAAGAATTCAATTACGTTAAAAAGACTGAAAATACCAACCACCACGGGCAACGCCGTACGGGTCAGCTAGTAATGATATAAAAAACAAAAAACAAGCAACAAATATAGGTCTTCTTATTGAAAATTTTTCCAAAATTCTTGACTATACCGGTTTTTTGTTACAAATTTGTATTTTTTTCAATAAATAAAAATTAAAAACATATACTTGAAAATAAAAATATATGTTTTTTTATACCAATCTATATTTTAGTCATAGAAGAAACTACAAAAAAAATCAGCATGTTAGAACTGACAGAAATACTTTTTTTTTTAGTAAACATGTTACAGTGCAATATTCGCTCAAAATTAAATTGACCTGATAGCAACACTAGGTCCCCAGTAATTGGAGTGTAAAGGGTTAAAACAACAGTTATTTTACACGGCGCATGCGTTATTGCATTTTGTTACTCACGTGCGTTCGTACACTCGCTGTTATAGCAATGGTTAGCCTAATACTATTGGGGTGAACGCACTTACTTATATTTAGATAAAAAACCCTTATTTAACTTTTTAGAGTAGATCTGTTTACATAAATAACAGGACTAACAACTCGTCCCTAGTGGCGTCAGAGGACGCTGCAATCAGTGTGAATAGTCTTCAATCAGTCAAGTTGATGAAGCGTTCCCTAAAGCGATGACGTCACGCAACCAGAGAGTATTAATAAAGGTTTATACTAATAAACTGTATAGGGTTGATGAACCCTAACTGTATTACCTAATGTTTTTCACAATTTAATAATAAATGTTTTATAATATACTTGAGGAAACAGTTGCTTCGCACACCAACAACGGTGCTCTCTCCGATCAAATAATTTAATTAAAAGCAAAGATACACTGAGGCCTTGACTGATCGTTCAAATAAATTACCGTAAGCATTTATTCCATTAAAGATACACACCTAAACAATATTCATTAGCGAATTTCCAAAGGAAAGATGAGCTATTGCAGTCACTCTTATTCTAATATATCAGGTCGGGAGTATTAAATGAGCACTGATCATGGTCCATCAGAACACGTTTTCGGATGTCGTTAAAAACTTTATACATATACTAGTAAATCCCCGTGAAAAATCACAGACGGATTAATCAGATACAGATCAGAAATACATCATTTACACAAAATAGTATTTAAACAACCGACTTTATCTAGGCCTACCTAACTGTGCAGACGGGGATTTTTAACTCGGTAAATGTGTACAATTATAAGAACTATAAAACTGTAGTAATATTTGTTAAGATATTGTGCTTATGTATGTTATTATATATATTTAAAGAAAGATAAAAACATTATCTTTTAATTGTTATTTATTTCATATTGATAGATCAAATGATTTAGAAGTTATTAACCCCAAAGTATAAAATGAAATAAATACAGGAAATTACAATAGCATTTTACCTGATTGTTAGTCCGTCTTGTGACTCCTTGAGTTGTCCTACTTACGACGCGTTTCGAGACCGTAGTCTCATTATCAAGTATAAAATATATTCATCACTGTTCAGGTCGTCATATACACACACAAAAACACAAACACATTAAAAACACAAAGTACACAACACATAATTTGTAGTGCGATACGGATTGAGCCTGTCGGTGTACACCATCTTATCGTCTATGATACACTGAACTAAACTAAATAAAGCGGCCTACTTTGTGTGGTGGTTATTGACCGGTTCTATCTTGATAACCGAAGGCTTTATCATATAAGTCACTAGGGGAGACCCCTGCGTGCTCCGCACGCCAACCCCCAATGGAATCTTCTAAAAACCTATGTTATGTTTAATTATAATAAAGGTGTAGTATTAATAATAACCTCAAAACTAAGATGGTAAATAATTTTAAATATTCAAACCAAATTATTTCTTATATTTTATAACAGCAGTTAATAATGGTTAAAAGAACCAGCAAGGCTCAGGTCTACACTTTAAAACTCTAACCAAAAAGGTGGAAGTACAAAAATAATTGCTTCAAATTTTGAAATCAGCTGTTAATGGAAATATTAAAGCAGCTATGTTATCTGTTATTTTATTCAATTGGTTGCTATGGTAATAAATGTAAATACATGTGTTGATTTATCATTCTAGTCATAACCTAAGATTTTTTCCGACTAAATTTACAAATATATTGAAATAAAAAAAGGTTTGTACCGAAATGAATTATAGCCTATGTTACTCAGGGATAGTGTAGCTTTTTATTAGTAAAACTATTTTTTCAATCCGTTCAGTAGTTCCAGAGATTACCCCCTACATAAAAACAAACAAAATAACAAACAAACAAACAAACTTTACCTCTTTATAATATTAGTATAGATTGGATTGAAATGACAGATCATTTAATACGTTATCTGGGTTATGTCTGAATTCCCTGTAAATTTCGAATTCCTGGTTCGAAATTTACATGAATGAAGTGACTTGGATACCAAAATCATGTAACCAAAGAATAATCTACGCTAGGTTTTGTTTGCGTATTACAGATGATGGGTGAAATCAGCTGTTATATTATTAAGTTATATTATTTCTTATTTAAATGTTACTCCACGTACTCTCGTATGTACTCTCGCGTTTTAGCCCAGTCGGTATAGGTTACAACTACCAGTAATTTGCAATACGGCTGATTTTTTTTTTTAGAAGTACCTTAAAGTATGTAGATTAACATAAAAAAAGTTTACCAGTATATCGATTTCCCAAAGTCGAAAAAAAATCGATTATCATTTTCTTTTCGATTACCGGTATCCTTAATATTTCGAGCTGGGATGAAGATAGAGAAAAATAAAAATACCACCGTGTAGGGGAGGTATTTTTCAACAAAAAGGGTCATATGTATTTATTTCGTCCGAGCAATGGTTTGTCTGGAAAAAATTCGATAATGCAGGTATGTATTTTGCAGCAGGGGAAATCACTAAAAGGGGACATCTTATTCATATATGAAGCGTTGGCTCATTCTAAATTTTCCAAATTTTAATATATCGAATTGAAACTTGACATAGGAGTTAAAATATATATTTAAACATTTATGCTGAGTCTCAGCTTGTTATCTTCAAAATGACCCGATCTAGAGCCACTTGACTCATCAATGGGTTTCTCGATTTTAGGAGTACCGGACCCACGAACTAATTTTAATCGGCTCCAGTTTAGAAAATTTTCAAAATATCAACCTGAAAGTTTTTTTACAAGTTAAATATATTTATTCAATCAAGTTCAATGAGTATAAACCTTTTTCATTATTTATTTACTTTTAAAAGCACAATTAAATTAAAAAAGTATAATTTTAGACCTTTTTAGATTTTTTATCAAAACGCTTGAGTTGATCAGCTGCAGATTAGTCATTTTTTTAAATATAGTTTTTAAAATAAGTATAGCAAAAAACAATTGTATTTGTAACTTCAGTAAAAATTTTTAAATCGATATGTTCAAAAATGTCGAAAATGGAATCGTTGAATCCAAAAGTGTTATAGTTAAAACGAGATAGGTAAAACAGAAGACTATTTTCAAGCGCCTCGTTTTTAAAATAACAAGAAAAAAATCGTTCATACTCACTAAAAATATTTATACTGGTGTACTCAACTTGTAAACAAATTTGGTGTTGATATTCCAAAAATTGACGAAACTGGAATAGATTGAAATTAGTTCGTGGGTCCGGTACTCCTAAAATCGATAATTAAAATCGACTCCTAGATCGGGCCATTTTCAAGATAACAAGCTGAGACTCAGCACAAATGTTTAAAATATATATTTTAAATCCTACGCTAATTTTCAATTCGATATATTAAAATTTGGCCAATTTAGAATGAGCTAACTCTTCATATATGAATAAGATGTCCTCTTTTAGTGATTTCCCCTGCTGCAAAATACATACCTGCATTTTCGAATTTTTTCCAGACAAACCATTGCTCGGACGAAATAAATACATATGACCTTTTTTGTTGAAAAATACCTCCCCTACACGGTGGTGGCTTTTATTTTTCTCTATCTTCATCCCAGCTCGAAATATTAAGGATAATCGAAAAAAAATGAAAACCGATTTTTTTCGACTTTGGGAAATCGATAGACTGGTAAAATTTTTTTTATGTTAATCTACATACTTGAATGTACTTATAAAAAAAATCAGCCGTATGTAAATTACTGGAACTTTTGGTCTAAAATTACCTCTACCGACTGGCCTAATACACACCTAAACAATATTTATTAGCGAATTTCCAAAAAAAAGATGAGCTATTGCAGTGACTGTTATTCTAATATCTCATCAATTGCACAAAATAGTATTTAAACAACAGACTTCAATGACCGTGTTCGGTTCAAGAAGGCTTTGGGTTGTAGGTTCTGCGACAGTTTTGGGCAGTTTCGGGCGCTCGGGCGGGATTTGAGGCATGATCTTGGATGTATTACGCATTATAGAGTAGCATAATTAACTTTTGATTTAATTTTACATAGGGGATAAATGTGTATATTTTTAGTTTTTATACATTATGTTTTAGAAGTAATTATTATTTGTAGTTTTGTTTGTTTATTAATTTTTATTTGTAATATGAATTTTTATGTATTTGTAATTTCGAGGTTAAGTGGAAGAGAGGACACAATGGTCTAAATTCTCCTCACTAAATAAAGACTATTATTATTATATTTTCGGTTTCAAAATTAATCTAAGATATCAAAATGCATCAAATTTAAAGTGTATATATTTTTTACTTTCTCCCCCTATACCATAGTATATGTAGTATATGGAGAAAGTATTGTATTCGTCAAAACTTTCGAGTTTGAGTTTTTGGTGGAAATATCCGTTTTGGGTCCCCCTAAACCTAAAAAAGTGGTTATCGGAGTGATGTGGGGGGATGTCTGTGTGTGTGTGTGTGTGTGTGTGGATGTTATCAGACCTAGAGCCTAAACCAGTCGTCCGATTTTGATGAAATTTGGTATGGAGGTACTAATCCACGGTATCTTCAGGTGTTTTTTTCATTTTTGTGAATTTTTGATTTTTAAGGGTAATTTTCCCTTAAAAACCCATAAAATAACGAAAAATCAACTTTTCTCAAAAACGGCTCTAACGATTTTGATTAAAATTTTATAATTCATTAGGGACCTAAAGTACTATAAACTTTAAAGTTTTAATCAAAATCGTTCGAGCCGTTTTTGAGAAAAGTTGGTTTTCCGTTATTTTATGGGAAAATTATTCTAAAAAATAAAACAATTGGCTTCATGAAATAATTTTTTTTTATTAAGTTCCTATAATTAGGGAGAAAGTATGTGTCAGTTTCCTGATACCGTTTATTATATTTTCAGTCAAAGTAAATATTAATTCGTAGACTACTTAAGATCTGTCCTTGTTGTTTTTAAAATTGTAAACAATGATGCGGTATAAAACATGTTTACTTCATGTGTTACAATTATTGTACATGTAGTGTTAGGACTTGTTTTTTAACGAAATGTTTTAAATATAAAATATTTTTACAGGTTTTTCTAAACACCTGAAATTTATGTCTAAAATAAAGCGAAAACTTACTTTGCGGTTTGATCCACTATTTGTTTTTACTAGTCCTTGGAACGGCCTTCACTTCAGGGCCATTGTTGGAGAGGTGTTTTCTTATTGTTGAGAATGGGGAGGTGTTTTCTTACTGTTTGGGGAGGGTACACCCATTTTACATTTCGGGGATGGGGGTTCCCTGGTGGAAAAACAAACCAAAAATAATTTAAATTAAACACAAAGTTAAATAATATCAAAATCATTAATGATTTGTCGCAGAATGCAATCCGCATTACTAAACCTAATTTACAATCGGGACTTAAGCTGGGGTCAACTGGAAATTAGATTAGAGGATTAAGGGAATTAGATGTGCCAATAATCATAACTCTCTAAGTAAATGCGTTCATACAGATATCGTCGTAAACCACTTGGCCTTGCCCTGGTCCTGTGGGGAAAGGGCGTAAGTGGAGACAAAAACATTTTCCCACACCGATTTCTTTTTTTTAACTTCCCGCTAAAAGAAAATTGAAAATTTTCTAAAATCGGGAAGTTATTGGTTTCACCCCGTTTTTCGAAAATCGAGTATTCATCAGATCTCGACGTTTTGAGGTCCTAGGAATCTTCCCTGACTACTCCCGAGAGGGTGTCACCCTGTCTGTATGAATGTGTGTGTGTATGTAAGTATGTGACCCGCTTATAACTTTTGAACGGCTTAACCGATCCTACCAAACGGCGTTCTAAAGAGTTCCATCAAACTTAGATTTCCTGAAAATTTCAACTAATTCGGACCATTAGGTTCTGAGAAATTTCGAAAAAACTAAGAAATACATTTTTTCAAATCAGGTTTTTTTTTGAATAACTTTTAAACGGCTTTACCGATCAATTCCAAAATGTAATCAGCTTTTAACCTTGAAAAGCGACGTCGATCGCTACCAGTCCGGTAAAAATCGCTTAATTCGTTCGTGAGATATCGTGAACGAAAGAAAATCAAAAAAAGTGTTTTTTCTCAATTTCTCCAAAACTTTTCATCAGAAAAATTTTTGTTGTCGATTCTTTCAATGAATTTGAAAAACTGCATCGATTGCCGCAAATCGCATAAAAATCGGTTGATTCATTCGCGAGATATCGTGAACGAAAGAAAATCAAAAAAAGTGTTTTTCCTCAATTTTTCCGAAACTTTTCATCTGAAAAATGTTTGTTGATTATTCTTTCAATTGACTTAAAAAACTGCATAGATTGCCGCAAATCGCATAAAAATCGGTTGATTCATTCAAAATTTATGGCAGTTCAAAATTTCCAAAAATAGTGTTTGTTGTAATTAAACTTAGCGAGAAGTTACATGGATGGCGTTTAGGGTCAACCGTTTTCCAAATTTTTTTAACGAAGTTTACTAATTCTGCTTTGGATTACATTTGACAAAATAAGCCCAACAAACAATGCATAATCTATCATTGATAAATAAAATACAAACATAAAATTACCTTCTAACTATACTATTTAAAAAAAAGTGATAAAATATACATACATCTTAATCGATAAAAAAAAAACTATAACCAAATATGCTGCCTCAAGAACTGAAATTTCAACAAAAACTTTAGAAAAGAAAAAAAGGACGAAAGGATGTAAAATAAAAAACATTGTTTGTCAAACTACCACCAATTATATTAGCAGCATTAATAAGGTAGCCCTTAGGAAAAGAATGATTTGGTTTTAACGTCTAGAATTGAAGAATCCGTTGCAGAAGCAGAAAATAAGTATTTGATACAAAAAATTACTTGAAATAGAAACAGAATAAACGGTATCAGGAAACTGACACATACTTTCTCCCTCATTATAGAACCTTAATAAAAAATACTATTACCAATTTATTGTGATTTTTTTATTTTTAACAGTCATTTTCCCATAAAAATCCATAAAATAATGGAAAAATCAACTTTTCTCAAAAACGGCTCGAACGATTTTGATTAAAATTTTACAGTTTATAGTTCTTTAGGTCCCTAATAAACTGTAAAATTTTAATCAAAATCGTTAGAGCCGTTTTTGAGAAAAGTTAATTTTTCCGATATTTTATGGGTTTTTATGGGAAAATTACCCTTAAAAATAAAAAATTCACAAAAATGAAAAAAACGCCTGGAGATACCGTGGATTAGTACCTCCATACCAAATTTCATCAAAATCGGACGACTGGTTTAGGCTCTATTTCTGATAACATCCACACAGACACACAGACACACAGACACACAGACACACAGACACACACACAGACATCACTCCGAAAACCACTTTTTTAGGTTCAGGGGGACCCAAAACGGATATTTCCACCAAAAACTCAAACTCGAAAATTTTGACGAATACAATACTTTCTCCATATACTATGGTATAGGGGGAGAAAGTAAAAAA
>JAGFPH010006512.1:26789-48220 GCA_018207615.1 Philaenus spumarius | reverse complement strand
CTCCATATACTATGGTATAGGGGGAGAAAGTAAAAAAATGATTATTCTGTAATTCTGTGCCCAAGTTTAATTTTGATATATTGGCTATGGAAATTCACTAAGGAGAGTCTGGAAGTGTTGAATTTATACAGTGATTGAGATAACTTCTCCTTTACAACTCCTCACTATCAAGCATTATTTAGCCTATTATTTAGCCTATTATTTTCGTGTTTTTAGTGAATTGCCATAGGAAAGGTAAGCTATTGCAGTGACCCTTGTGGTGAGGCCTAAGGTCCAAAAACCGAAAGCTCTTTTTCGACTGGAAGTATTTTTGAAGTGATAACTTCTATTGGCCCGTTGGGCACTTTCGCTTGACTATGTTTATGAAATCTCGCGTCATGCAAACATTTTGCGTAGACACAAGTCAGAGCGTGAAGAGGGAATAGACGATACATAGTATATAATAATACGTTATTATAATTATTATAATATTAGTATATTTTATTAATATTATATTACTAGTTGGCCCGACCCGGCTTAGCACGGATAGACAAATCAAAGTTAAATGTATATTAACAAAAAATATATTATATCAATAAATGTATTACACTATGTTTTTCTTATGGAGATTTTTAGTAACTTTGACCCCCCAAAACCTCCCCTAAAATTTCGATATAATATTGCAAATATAATATTGCACTATGTATTTCTTATGGGGATTTATAGTAACTTTGATCTCACAAAACCCATTAACAATTCGAATTTTTTTAAACCCTTTCTAAGCGAGCACCTAGGACCCTAGAGAAAGGTACATAATAAATTTCATTCCAATCCGTTCGGTGTTTCTTTTTAGTAACTTTGACCCTCCAAACCCACCTAAAATTTCGAATTTTTTAAAACCCTTTCTTAGCGAGTACCTAGGGCCCTGGAGGAATCTACATACGAAATTTTATTCCAATCCGTTCGATGGTTTTTTGTGGTAACTTTAAAACCCCAAACCTCCCCTAAAATTTCGAATTATTTGAAAAACTTTCTTAGCGAGCACCTATGGCCCTAGGGGAAGCTATATACCAAATTTCATTCTAATCCGTTCGGTAGGTTTTGAGAAATCATGATTTAGTAACTTCGACCCCCCAAAAGACCCCCTAAAATTTTGAATTTTCAGAAACTCTTTCTTAGTACGCGTATAGAGCCTATAAAGTGTATTAGTGCCAAATTTTATGCTTGTAGGTCTCGTGGTTTAGGAGAAACTGTGATGAGTCAATGAGTTAATGGTATTTGGCTTTTATAAGTATACATAATAAGTATGCGAAAAATAGTGACCATTATAATGTAAGCTTTATTTATTTAGTGACCAATGATTTTGAGTGAGGTATAAGTGCATGCACTCTACATATAATTCTAAGGATAATTCAATATGTATGTTATAATTATAGTAATAATAATTATTATTATTATATTTGTGCAGTTTAGGTTTTGTAAAGAAGATAGATTTTTCTCTAACTGAAGTAAGTTTAGACAAAATTTTACATTTTGTACATTTTGACAAAGTAATATTTTACATTGTTTTTTTTTTACTGTAACTTACTACTAACACGCTTAAATATAAAATTTAGCTTCATATTACAACAATGGAGATCATACTTGTTAATGGAGTATCTATTCATCACAGAGTAGTTTCTTCTATGCCAGATGGTCAATGTCTATTCCACTCTTTGGCTTTAATTATACATGACAAGATTCCCTGGGGTTTGTGGTGAGGACCAGAGTTGTTAGTCATGTTTCAAACAATTGGCGCAGGTTCAAACCGTACCCTTTAAAAGCAACAGGAGATATTTATTCAACAAAAAAATAATACATCGCGTATATGAGCGAACCGGTAGCTTTTGTAACCTCCTGTGAAATTCAAGCAGCATCCAAAATATGTTTTATGAATTTCAGGTGTACAGAGATGGTTATTTGTTGTGGGAGAGTTTTGGCGAACCGATTGAGGCAGTAGGGAGGCTAAGGTTTACCGGGGAACTGACGAGAAGCCACTTTGATGTTCTCGTTCCTCTCACACCTTCTTAACGTGACAACTCAATGAATATTAGTGTGGAGGAAATACAGTCAGCTTCCCAATCTTAAGTTTCAGATCATGATCTCCAAATTTATCAACTTCCAACCCTATCAGAACAGTGTACATCATCATCTGAAGAAGTTCGGTCGCATCCAGAAGAAATACAAAAAAAAAAAAACGAGGAAAAAATACGAAAGCGTTTTTCTAATACAAATCGCGTAAAAGCACTTAGGCAAGCGGCGAAAAAAAAACACTGTCTTAAAATACACACAGAATCAGCTATAAAACACTTTAAGATGTAACATTTGCTGTAGGTAACCATATTATTGCAATAGCGAACATTGTCCTGTCAGCTAATAGTATATATAGAAAAGTAAGAGCGTGGAGAAGGAATGGACGATACATAATATATTATAATACGTTATTATTATATTATAATAATATAATTATAGCTTACATATTGAATTATTCTTAGAATTCTATGTAGAGTGCATACACTAATACCTAACTCAAAATCATTAGTCACTAAATAAATACTGCTTACATTATATTAGTCACTATTTTTCGCACACTTATTATATTTATAATATTATTACATAATAATATTCTCATTATAATAATATTACTGTATTATAATAATATTATATTATAATTATGCAATTTCAAAATATGATATAATATTTTTTGACAATATATTGACTTTATTTGTTGACATTTATTCTTCTCTAATATTAATACTGATAGAAATATAAATCGTCACTTAAATATATAGAAGTTATCACTTAAAACGTGTGGTCTTAAGCACTAGAATTACACTTTTTTTGTGTTTTATCTAAATGCACGACCTTATATCCTATCTGGTTCCCCCAAAAACGATAAAAACGTAAAATACGATAACAATCCCGGTTCAAATATATGAAAGCTGAGCGGGGCTGGAAGCTGAGGTGCCAACAAATTCGACTGATATATTTCGTACACGCAAGCAGCTATTCAGCGCCTTCGTGAGTAGACCAATTTCAGAAATATTTGAAAAACTAAAACAAATAGAGTTAATTTTGTAAATTTGTTCAACTCACGTCAGCGGTTCTGTTATGATCAAAACAAACTTTCAATGCTGTCTTTGTCTCAAGCCTGAAAACCAGTTTTTGCTCCGAAACGCAGAGGGGTAGTTTAAAATTTCAGGTTTATTGCACTTCAGTACTGCAGCAAACCTGCGTGTCCAGTCCCATGTTATAATTATTATACTTTTATAACTAAACACAGAATTTATAATTTTTATTCTTTTAAAATGTCGAAATTTTATAGGGGCGACAGCCGAGCATTATACTGTCACACTTTGTATTTTGTTTATAGTTTATAATTTTATTAAAAAACTAAAAGATGTCCGACTGGAATGGGGCTAAAACAGAAATGTTTGTTACATTTTTGTTCTTAATATGAACTCTTGAATCAGTATATCGCATTATAATTAGTTTTATTACTTTCTCACTAGATACTATAGTATGGAGAAAGTAGGCTATATTGATCGCAAAAAAATCGATGATGAGATTTTTGTGGAAATATCAGTTTTGGGACCCCTGAGTGAAAAAAGTGGTTTTTACAAAAAGCTTGTCTGTATTCTGTCTGAATGTCTGTCTGAATGTATACAAAGCTAGAGAGAAAACTATTCTATCGATTTCGAACCAATTTGCACCAAACATTTCAATTAGGCCTGTATAGATGCACGAAAAAGGTTTTGAAAAATGTTGAAAAATAGCCCCCTTTTTGGCCAAAAGAACCCAAAAATCTGTTATAATTTTTTTATAAAAAAAACGGCTCTACGAATTTTGATAGAATTTGGCTGATTTGTAGCCCTTAATGTACCCAACCATATGCGAAAACCGCATCTTTCTAAAAATTCTAATTCAGCTAATAATAATAATATTTATTAGTTACTCTCCTACTTTAACGCTTCCCCTCTCCTACCCCGTTATGAAGTCCTACAATAATTATGAAGTCACAGTGAATCTGTTTAGTAATTTAAATATATTTGTGAGAAAGTATGTGCCAGATTCTGGTACCGTTTATTTTAATGTTGAACTAGGACGTTCAAGGAAGCGTCGCTAATGGGATTGTAAAAGGGTATATTGCGGGCGGGTTACCATAAACCCTGCAGGTCAGTTTGGGCAGCCTCAATTTAGAGGGGCACGACCTAAATTGTTTATTATTATTATTATTATTTACAATATATATAAATATTTTTACAATTTTATTTCAATTTTACTTGATATGATGGTGTAGTGCATGCACTATATACGTTACTAGCTGGCCCGACCCGGCTTTGCACGGATAGACAAATCAAAGTTAAATGTATATTAACAACAAATATATTATATCAATAAATATATTACACTTTGTATTTCTTATGGGGATTTTTAGTAACTTTGACCAACCCAAACCTCCCCTAAAATTTAGATTTTTTTTTTAAACCCTTTCTTAGCGAGCACCTAGGGACCTAGAGAAATCTACATAATAAATTTCATTCCAATCCGTTTGGTCTTTCTTTTTAGTAGTAACTTTGACCCCCCAAACCCCCCTAAAATTTCGAATTTATTAAAACCCTTTCTTAGCGAGTACCTAGGGCCATAGGGGAAGTTACATACCAAATTTCATTCCAATCCGTTCGGTAGGTTTTGAGAAATCGTGAATTAGTAACTTTGACCCCCCTAAACCCCCCCTAAAATTTCGAATTTTCCGAAACCCTTTCTTAGTGCGCGTCTAGAGCCTTAAAGAGTATTAGTGCCAAATTTCATGTTTGCAGGCCTCGTGGTTTTGGAGAAACTGTGATGAGTCAATGAGTTAATGAGTCAATGGTATTTGGCTTGTATAAGTATAGATTAAAAATAATTCGTAAAATCATATACTGTTTATAGCAATTTATTTAAATAATACCTGCAAAATGTATCCTATCCTATGTTTTCCGATGATGAGATTTTGCAGTGTCCTTTGACCAGTATTGCAACATCCGATTATTGTTTAGTTTTGTTGTATTTATTATTGTAATTTAACACGACATTGCTTTTTATTTCAATTTTTAATAATTAAAAATAAATGTAATATAATGTATTTTTCATAACAATTATTTTTATGCGTAGCTTGAGCAGCTAAATTTGTTATTTAGGGTTCGTTTGGTTAAATTTAAGAGGATATTTTCCCAGAAAATGTTTAGGTATATTATTTAAACTGAGTATTTTTTAAATCGCATATTATCGACATACTTTCAAACTGTTAGTCTAACAACGGTCGAGATACCGGTGTACGGGCACTTTCCGGTGTCCCAGCTTCTCGCGGGGAGAGACACCATAGAGCCACAGAAACTGGTAGCGCGCTACTCAGTGTCTCATCTGTTGACACACATCTAATTGATAGTACATTTAGTGTCCCGTACACTAGTGTACCGTACACCGGTGTCTCGTCTGTTGTTAGCCTAACTATATTATAAACTATAACGTCATGCATTATATGTTTTGTAAAACAAATCCTGTCATTCACGAAAAACTATGATCCTAATGCGCATGCGTAAGAATCCAAATCTGCGATAACCACTTCCCTACCCCGATTCCAGTGCCTCTGTCCTAATCAATATTTCTTTTTGTGAAAAATCAGAGTATACATTCATCTATTTGCATTTACGTTACAGAAGGTGAATTTATGTTTAAGAGGCGGAGTCTTCTAGTAGAAATAATTTAATATTATCATAGATAAACTAATAGGATGCGTGAAAAATGACGTGCCGAATAATTAAAATGAACATGAGAAAAATATAACTTCAAAATGTTACGTTTAATGTTTTCTAGGACTAATTCTAGGCTACGGTAAATTACTTGATTTGAGGTTAGAAGTCGTTGAAAATTTATGTTTTTGTACAATAATTGCTTCTGTTTACTTTGCTCTGCAGAAGAAATTATAATATATAGTAATAAAATAAAATATTACCTTTTACTTTCTCCCCCTATAGCATAGTATATGGAGAAAGTATTGTATTCGTCAAAATTTTGGAGTTTGAGTTTTTGGTGGAAATATCCGTTTTGGGTCCCCCTGAACCTAAAAAAGTGGTTTTCGGAGTGATGTCTGTGTGTGTGTCTGTATGTGTGTCTGTGTGTCTGTGTGGATGTTATCAGACCTAGAGCCTAAACCAGTCGACCGATTTTGATGAAATTTGGTATGGAGGTACTAATCCACGGTATCTCCAGGCCCTGTTTTCATTTTTGTGAATTTTTTATTTTTAAGAGTAATTTTCCCATAAAAACCCTTAAAACAACGGAAAAATCTACTTTTCTCAAAAACGGCTCTAACGATTTTGATTAAAATTTTATAGTTTATTAGGGACTTAAAGAACTATAAACTGTAAAATTTTAATCAAAATCGTTCGAGCCGTTTTTGAGAAAAGTTGGTTTTTCCGTTATTTTATGGATTTTTATGGGAAAACAACTTTAATACAAAATTACCTCTCCTACCCCACCCTACAAGTCACCGTGAATCTGTTTAGTAATTTAAATATGTTTGTGAGAAAGTATGTGTCAGTTCCTGGTACCGTTTATTTTTATACTCCGTCATGTGGCTTCTTCTTCGTCTTATTAGTTAGACAGTTAGACGCGTTTCGATATATTAATATATAGCGCAAGCTAATGGATACAAAAGCCAAATGGTTTACAAATGAGTGGGAAAACAAAGAAAGGGGAAAATAAAGAAGAAAAATCGTAACCCCACACAGACGAAAATGGACAGGAAGAAATACGTCGCTAATAACTATACCGAAATAATGCCCTCCATTCTAGGCAATACCCTCCAAAAGCACTATATCATTGTCAAGCACCGTACCAATAATAATGTTGAAAAAATACTGCGTAAGAAACATAAATTAATACCAGTAAAGAAAACAGGTGTTTATAAAATAGCGTGTAATGACTGCGAATGTGTTTACATCGGACAGACAGGCGTTTACATGTGTTTACATTCATGGAGCGACATAAAGAACATTTGCCTAAAAGTAGCCTGTACGCTAATAAGTCGAGTTTCGCGCAACATTTGATTGATAGCAAACATTCCTATACCAACTTTGAATCCAACATGACACCACTCCATATCAACAAAAAAGGACCAATGTTGAACGCAATTGAAGGGTTTGAGACGTACAAAGCTTTTAAACAAACACCAGATTACATTCTTAATGACAAGCTATCATTTCAAACTCATTATTTGAAACCGCAATGAGATACGAATAGCCTTTAAACTTGTCCTAATCGCAAATGCCAGTAGTCCGCGGACCAAGAAACGGTGTGCACCTACAGAATTTTTATAAATGTAAAAACTTGTTGTGTCTAATGTTTTTTTGTTTTATTTAAGTGTTTATTTAATGTTTGACGAATTCTCCGGAGTGAAATACTGAAGATGGGGTTGCGACCTCGAAACGCGTCTAATTAATAAGACGAAGAAGAAGCCACATGACGGAGTATAAAAAAGGTAATATTTTATTTTATTATTAAAAATTATTAGACAGTGGCTTGGACACTAAAACAATGAACATTAAAGAAGAAATTACTTGGTTCTACGAACAACAAACTATGTCTAACAGTGTACATGTCGACAAAATTATAATCAAAAATCTGTAACTAGTAGTTCTGTGAACAGCAGACCTCGCTCTTTGAAATAACATACGTGGTTTTAATCGACTACAACTCAGTAAATGCGACGCAACGCCAATCGGGCTCCTTATCTCGGCTCCCCCTTCACAACTCACTCACAGTCACAGCGGCCACACTGAAGTAGCGCATTAAAGAGCAAGACAGCATCTAGCTCTCTCTCCATAAAATTATAAGGTTTTATGAAGATATCTAAAGAATAAATGTATAAAAACATTGTTAAAATACAAAAACTTGGACGATTTTTAACAAATGTGAAGTTTGTGGCCATTTTGTGAGTTTTTGATAGAGATATGGGAAAAAATGAAGAAACCAATTTTGTAGAACATCAAATTTGCTACTCGCAAAACGTTATTAGTTTTTAAATTCGACTTACGTTTAAATCACAAACTGGCTTTGGGAAAAAAATTAAGGGGTTAAAATGGATATATATACATCGCTCGACCTAGGAATAAAGAACATTTATGCAAAAATTCATCACAATCGGTCAAGGTGTTTGGCCGTAATCGTGAGACAGCAGACAGACAAACAGACAGACGAAATGCCGAACGGTCTCGCTTTACTCGGTCAATTATTATTTAAAATACCGTAAAACTTGAGCCCTGGAGGGTGACTTGGACCCAAAACAAAAAAAGATTTGATCGCATATTAAGGGTATAAGAATATGACTAAATCATAGTATATATATTTAAATGAAAGCTTACAATCTTGGCTATCATTTAAAATGTGTGTTAGCCTCATTAGATAAAAAATTAAAATAAGGAAAAAATATTTGTACCGAAAAAAAAAACGGAAAATTGTTAAGTTCTAATAATTTGATGTACCCAGATCAGAGTTTCACTCAAAGATAAGCTGCATATTTTGTTGCTTCATTGGACCCCAGTTATCAAGTTCCATCACTAATTTTAACATTATCAGTTGAGCTTATTTTATCAGAATCTTTTTTCAGAAACTATACACTTTTTGGGACATTATTTTACCATTATTTATGTTTTGTCGCACTTATTTATGTTGTTTCCATGGTTTTTTTCTTAACCAAGGCCTAAATTAACGGAATAAATTTCTTTCAAAATAGCTACAATTCAGACCGATAGCACGAGATTGTGATAGTTTAAAATATATTTTTATGTCTGTTGGCCAAATTGCTTTATACGCTGTAGAGAATGAAGTAAATAAAAACTATTGCAAAAATACACTAATTTTCAACGATTTCTAACCTCAAAACAAATTATACAGCATGTTATAGCCTACATTAGTTGTATAACTCGTACACGAAAACAACCAACATCCAGACGTTATAAGAAGTTCGTTTTTACTAAAGTTGTAAACATAACCCCAAAATATAAACTAGGCTAGGTTTTGGCAAAGTATTACAAATGATGTGCTAAATCAGCTTGTATATGTCTGAAGTGGGGTTTATTGGTGACAGCTTTTCAATAACCTAACATAATGTGTCTTTAACCCTTTCCACTCGAGTGTCGGGGCAACCCCGCACCCTACCCCTATGTCGGACGAGCCCCGAACTCGCTATGATAACGTTCTTTGATTGCATTTGAACAGACGTAGTTACTTTGATGACCGCTATTGTTGAAGTTTGAGATGTGCTGCTATCTGTGGAATTTGTTTAGGACCATTTGAGTTCAGTTTCTGTGGTAAATAAATCTTAGAAAATGTAATGTTTGCCGTCTATGGCAGGTCTGTAAACTGCTGTCTGCTCTCGCCGTTGTTTGGTTCCTACTTACTACGCAGTGTTTTAGTGAGCTTACGCGTTGTTTAGTTTTGTTGTACTAGGTTATCGTGTGGAATTTCCCAGATTATTTTTGAATATTGTTCTTTTTATAATAATAATGATTTTTGTTAAATAAAATGAACGAAGACGACGGCAGTTTGTTACAAAATGACGTTAGTGGCGACGGAACTTTTGTTTCGAAACTGAGTGATTAAAATATTGCCAATCAGTTTTGAAAAAAGCTTTTCTTACTAGTTTTGATCTACATAATACTGTTGTTAAGCAATAAAATAAATAGTTGAGGAAATTTTGTACAAGTTGGTGTCAAAACTAATTATTGTTTTCATAAAAACTAATTTTTTACAAAAAACTTGTTTTTCAATTAAATTTTTTTTTATAATTTATTTTTTTGTCTAAAACATGTGTAAACCACTTAGTTTTGTTTATAATGATATAAAAAAAACAAAAAACAAGCAACAAATATAGGACTTCTTATTGAATTTTTTTCCAAAATTCTTGACTATTCCGGTTTTTTGTTACAAATTTATATTTTTTTCAATAAATAAAAATTAAAAATATATACTTGAAAATAAAAATATATGTTTTTTTATACCAATATATATTTTAGTAATAGAAGAAACTAAAAAAAAAAAAATCAGCCTGTTAGAACTGACAGAAATATTTTTTTTTAGTAAACATGTTACAGTGCAATATTCGCTCAAAATTAAATTGACCTGATAGCAACACTAGGTCCCCAGTAATTGGAGTGTAAAGGGTTAAAACAACAGTTATTTTACACGGCGCATACGTTATTGCATTTTGTTACTCACGTGCGTTCGTACACTCGCTGTTATAGCAATGGTTACCCTAATACTATTGGGGTGAACGCACTTACTTATATTTAGATAAACAACCCTTATTTAACTGTTTAGGGTAGATCTGTTTACATAAATAACAGGACTAACAACTCGTCCCTAGTGGCGTCAGAGGACGCTGCAATCAGTGTGAATAGTCTTCAATCAGTCAAGTTGATGAAGCGATCCCTGAAGCGATGACGTCACGCATCCAGAGAGTTTTAATAAAGGTTTATACTAATAA
This sequence comes from Philaenus spumarius, assembly GCA_018207615.1. NCBI lineage: Eukaryota > Metazoa > Arthropoda > Insecta > Hemiptera > Aphrophoridae > Philaenus > Philaenus spumarius. Next base: position 37,674 of record JAGFPH010006512.1, on the reverse strand, counting down.
ACTGTATAGAATTGATGAACCCTAACTGTATTACCTAATGTTTTTCAGAATTTAATAATAAATGTTTTATAATATACTTCGGGAAACAGTTGCGTGCTTCGCACACCAACAACGGTGCTCTCCCCGCTCAAATAATTTAATTAAAAGCAAAGATACACTGAGGCCTTGACTGATCGTTCAAATAAATTACCGTAAGCATTTATTCCATTAAAGATATAGCCCAGTCGGTATAGGTTAAAACTACCGGTAATTTGCAATATGGCTGATTTTTTTTATAAGTACCTTAAAGTATGTACATTAACATAAAAAAAAGTTTACCAGTCTATCGATTTCCCAAACTCGAAAAAAAATCGATTATCATTTTTTTTTCGATTATCCTTAATATTTTGAGCTAGGATGAAGATAGAGAAAAATAAAAAATACCACCGTGTAGGGGAGGTATTTTTCAATAAAAAAGGTCATGTGTATTTATTTCCTCCGAGCAATGGTTTGTCTGGAAAAAATTCGATAATGCAGGTATGTATTTTGCAGCAGGGGAAATCACTAAAAGTGGACATCTTATTCATATATGAAGGGATGGGTCATTCTAAATTGGCCGAATTTTAATATATCGAATTAAAACTTGACATAGGAGTTAAAATATATATTTTAAACATTTATGCTGAGTGTCAGCTTGTTATCTTCAAAATGACCCGATCTAGAGCCACTTGACTCATCAATGGGTTTCTCGATTTTAGGAGTACCGGACCCACGAACTAATTTTAATCGGCTCCAGTTTAGAGAATTTTCAAAATATCAACCTGAAAGTTTTTTTTACAAGTTAAATATATACATTCAATCAAGTTCAAGGAGTATAAACCATTTTCATTATTTACTTTTAAAAGCACAAGTAAATTAAAAAAGTATAATTTTAGACCTTTTTAGATTTTGTATCAAAACGCTTGAGTTGATCAGCTGCAGATTAGTCATTTTTGAAAATATAGTTTTTAAAATAAGTATAGCAAAAAACAATAATTGTATTTGTATCTTCTGTACCAATTTTTAAATCGATATGTTCAAAAATGTCGAAAATGGAGTCGTTGAATCCAAAAGTGTTATAGTTAAAACGAGATAGGTAAAACAGAAGACTATTTTCAAGCGCCTCGTAAATAACAAGAAAAAAATCGTTCATACTCACTAAGAATATTTATACTGGTGTACTCAACTTGTAAAACAAATTTGGTGTTGATATTAAAAAAATTGACGAAACTGGAATAGATTGAAATTAGTTCGCTAGTCCGGTACTCCTAAAATCGATAATTAAAATTGACTCCTAGATCGGGTCATTTTCAAGATAACAAGCTGAGACTCAGCATAAATGTTTAAAATATATATTTTAAATCCTACGTTAAGTTTCAATTCGATATATTAAAATTTGGCCAATTTAGAATGAGCCAACGCTTCATATATGAATAAGATGTCCCCTTTTAGTGATTTCCCCTGCTGCAAAATACATACCTGCATCTTCGAATTTATTCCAGACAAACCATTGCTCGGACGAAATAAATACATATGACCTTTTTTGTTGAAAAATACCTCCCCTACACGGTGGTGTTTTTTATTTTCCTCTATCTTCACCCTAGCTTGAAATATTAAGGATAATCGAAGAAAAAAAATGATAATCGATTTTATTTTCGACTTTGGGAAATCGATAGACTGGTAAAAACATTTTTATGTTAATCTACATACTTTAATGTACATATAAAAAAAAATCAGCCGTATTGCAAATTACTGGTAGTTGTAACCTATACCGACTGGGCTAACTAGGACAAACACGTTTAAGATAATGAAACTTGCTCAAAAACATGTACAAATATCTCTTTAGACACTGAATGTGTCTTTTCCACAGTAAATTTTCATCAAAAATAAGGCCTAAATATTTAATACTCAGAATGAATCAATTTTTCGCAATCACATCTCAAACCACTGCAGTGTGATAGCCTATGATAATATAGAGGTCCATAAAACACAAATGAATCGGATAACGAAAAATGTATATGCTTAGTTTTCTTTGTATTAAGAGCTAATTTATTATAGCTAAACGATAACGATATAGAATGTAAATCCTCCTTCATAAGTCTATGCAATTCCCCAATATCTTTAGCCTTATAGACAAATGCCGTATCATCAGCAAATGCTGTCACTGTACCATTTAATTTTCCCGAATACAAGTCATTTATGTAAATCAGAAACAATATAGGACCCAGGACAGAACCCTGCGGAACTCCAACATTAACAATTTTAGCACTACTTATTGATTCACCAACAGACACAAACTGTGTTATATTACATAAATAAGTCTTAAACCATTCAAGCGCTATCCCCCTAATACCTGCTGTTTCCAATTTTGTCAATAACAAGGAGTGATTCAGAGCATCAAAGGCTTTCTTAATATCTATAAAAAGACCAGATACCTTATTATCTGTTTTACTGTTTAGATTTAAGCGAAGTTTTGAAAAAAAATTAATAAATCAGTATTGAGATCTTCCCTAAACCCATACTGACAAACTGAAAAAAAAAAAATCATTCATCTCAAGAAATTTCAGAATCCTCACTTTAACTCTCTTTGGGTTTATACTGTTGTTCACTTCTTTACTAGGGTTTTTTCTGAATTGATATTGTCTGTCCCAAATTACAGTCTTCCACGTATTCAATATTATTTTCTCCACATTAGTAATTATTTTAGTTTTTTCAGCGATAAGTTTCAGTTCTGTAGTTTTACTCTTCTTGCCAGTTCTTCCAACATCTCCTAAAGATTCTCACTCCTGTCAGCCACCATCACTATACCATCAGCAAACTGAAAGTTTGATAAACAACTCCCACTTACATTGATTCCATTATGTAGACAATTTAAACCTTTAAAGATGTTATTTGTAACACAAATAAAAAGTATTGGTGAAAAGATACAACCTTGTTTTAACCCTCTTTCTATCGTTCTATCCTACCCCTGCCCTCTGTTTCGATCACCGTCCACATCGTTCTCATACAAGCACTTGACACATATATAAACAAAACATATAATACATTTTTAACGACAACCCCAAAAAGTGTTCTGGGGGCCATGTTTGGTCCACTCCTACACCTGATTCCACGTTCACCGTGCAGTACAGAGCGCCCATAAGCCATGTTAACCAAACGACAGTCTCAGCGATTCTAGCCAACTAAAAAACATCAACTCCCATGCAACGCACGGTCAGTTGACGCAACCGGCATGACAATAAACGTGATGTTCCCTGTAATGGTAGTATCACATCTATTCTCCCGTAAGACCTGTACTGCACGGTGAACGTGGAATCGCGTGTAGGTCAGGAGTGGTCAATGAGGACCAAACACGGTCCTCAGAACACTCTTTGGGGTTGTCATTAAAAATGTTTTATATATAGTGTCACTCCAATAGCTCACCTTTTCTATGGAAATAAACGAAACGAATGTTAACAAAGGTTGCATTAATTTTATTCCACACTTTCGTAAAGGCAATTTCTTCATCAACGTTGAAAAATAACACCTCAAACAGTCGATTCCACATCAGAACCAAAGCCAGCGCCACTAATAAGCTATTTAAATGCAATGGTTTGTTGATGGAAATATCTGCAAGTACAAACGTGTCAAGCTACCTCTATATGTGTTACACATCCATGTCATTTATGATTTAAACCTAACGTTACACCTGAACCTATATAGAATTTGTGTTTGTTTGTAACTAAACAGCTGATCGATTTAACGGTTGCTGGGTCAGAGACTAAAGAAAATTTAAACTGGACGGAGTTGTTCTAAACTGTAGGATGACCAAGTGTTAATAAACGGCATAGTTAAATACAGGGTGTTTTCAAATTGTGTGGGTATTGTTTCTTGAATCATTTTATTTAATTAAAAACTAGATTGAAATTAGTTCGTGAGTCCGGTACTCCTAAAATCGATAAACGAAATCGATTCCTAGATCGGGTAATTTTCAAGATAACAAGCTGAGACTCAGCATAAATGTTTAAAATATATATTTTAACTCTTATGTCAAGTTTCAATTCGATATATTAAAATTCGGCCAATTTAGAATGAGCCAACGCTTCATATATGAATCACATGTCCCCTTTTAGTGATATTCCCTGCTGCAAAATACATATCAGCATTATCGAATTTTTTCCATTTTCCAGACAAACCATTGCTCGGACGAAATAAATACATATGACCTTTTTTTTTGAATAATACCTCCCCTACACGGTGGTATTTTTTATTTTCCTCTATCTTCATCCCAGCTCGTCATATTAAGGATAATCGAAAAAAAAATTATAATCGATTTTTTTCGACCTTGGGAAATCGATAGACAGGTAAACTTTTTTTATGATAATCTACATACTTTAATGTACTTATAAAAAAAAATTCAGCCGTATTGCAAATTACTGGAACTTTTGGTCTAAATTTACCTCTACCGACTGGCCTAAGTCAAGTGCTTGTCAAAATATATTACGCATTTGTTCATTCAAAATTAGAATATGGAATTAGTTGTTGGATTAGTACGTATAGATCACATTTGAATGTTATTGACAAGGCGCAAAAATCATTTATTAGGGCAATATGTGGTCAAGGTAGAAGGTCAATTTTTTATCCTCTTTTTGTAAAACTAAATATTCTTCCCTTAAGATACTTATATGTATATAAGGTGTTGTTATTTTTTTTAAAGGTGTGGCTACGATAGTGATGAATTGAAATGTATACCTAATAAATATAAAACCAGGCATGGAGTTCTTTATGGAACTGAAAAACCAAATAACAGTTTGTTCATGAAAACGTGGTTATTTCTAGGTCCCAAATTTTATAATGTTGTGCCGCACGATATACAATTTGGTCTTTCATTACAGGCATGTAAACTAAAAAAATGGTTGTTTTCTCTTTCGAATGATTATGTTAAGGGCTTATTTAGGGTAGTTGAATGATGTGTAATTATAAATGTTTTATGTATATTCATGTGTACGTACAGGTGTATTGAATTGTTTGTCTGTGTTGTTCGTGTTTTGTTTTTTTGGTTGTAGAGTAAAAGAAATTGTCTTTGTTTCGTCCAGGATCCCATAACTGGGCTCCAGCACACGGACAAGGAGTTAATTAACTGGCTCCTTTGTGTGTTATGTATTTGTTAATCCCTCCTCAGCAGTATCTATTTTGTTTAAGCATTAATTTAATTTTTCTTTTTATATATACAGGTTTTTCATGATTTTTTAGTTTACTTTGTTTACATGTTTGTGTTTGAGTATTGTAAGAGGTTGTAAGAGGATGGATTAATAAAAAAAATATTTGATTTGATTTGATTTGAACTCTTATATTGGATGGGGAAACTTTTTAGAAAAATCTTTAACGGAGATTTCACGAGTCAAATCAAGGCTAAGGTATAGTTAAGCTGTGTCCAACTATTTTATATTCATGTCAAACTTAGGCCCTCACAAACACATTAGATAGAAGATTGGAAGTTTCAGGATGGTGAGGAGTTTGCTAGGGATGAAGCAAAAAGAAGTTATGGAGGAAAATAAAGATTAAAACTTGGCAATAAAAGCGTACGTATTGAAATGGAAATGGGCTGGACATGTAGCAAGAATGGAAGATCACCGTTTTGTGAAATTAACAACAGAATGGATTCCCAGGGACAGACAGGAAGAAAGGAAGACCAGTAATACGACGGAGGGATGAATTAGCGGAGAAAGTAGATGACCAATGTTAGTAGCACACAAGCAAGGAAAAGTGTGTTATAAAAAGACTATTCAGATTTTAATACTGTGAAAAAGAGTATGGTTATATAATATTATTGCTTTCTCTTTGTCTTTTTTTTAGTTTTTCCTTTTGTACATTTTGTTGTATTCTGTTAATTATATTAATAAGGTTTAGTACCATTGAATGGTATGGTTCGAAAGGACTATCAGGACCATCATGAAAGACTCTCAGTTACCTCCGAAAGGAGAGGATTTGTTTCTTGTAAATAGAATGTCAATAAAGCATTATTGTTATTATATATGTGTTCGTACTCTAAAGGCCACATTTTTAATCCGATTTGGTCCAAATTTGGTACACACGTTGGTTTTTTCTAAAACCAACAACCCGAAAAATGTTTTCTGACAGATAGTAAACAATTTTTTGAGATTTTAGTACAAGAATTAAACGTTTATTAGTTTTTATCTAAAGAAAGAAACATAGGAGATAGCTCTGCATATTTTGAATTTCTGACACGACCTTATATAGCCCGTCTAGTTTCCCCAAAATCGGCCAAAACGTGAACTGTTGTAAAAGGACCCCTAAAACCGAGTTTGCCCGACGCAAGCAGTCCATAATTGGAGCGCGCAGAGCGAGTGTTTCCGCTGCCAGCGGAACGAAGCAGCACGTGAGCCAGGACTGGAGGATGATGTGAGAACAAATTCTACACGGAGGCAGCGCTTTCATATATCTATATATATATAAAGCTGAAATACCACTGACTGACTCACTCATCACATTATCTCGAAAACTATACCTCCTAGGAATGTGAAATTTGGTACACACATTGATCATAGGCCCTAAAGGCGCAATAAGAAAAGATTTTTAAATATTTGGCCTGTAAGGGTTGAAGCAACCCCTAAAACAATAACTATCGTTTATTATATAGGCCTACCTCAAAAACCATATGGCCTAGGAACGTCGAATTTAGTACACATATTGCTCATAGACTCTTAAAGTGCACTAAAAAATGATTTTTTAATATTTCGCGTTAAAGGGTTAAAACAACCCCCTAAAACAATAAAAATTGTTTATTTTATACCTTAAAAACCATATAGCCTAGAAACGTCGAATTTGGCACACATATTGTTCATAGACCCTAGAGGTGCACTATGAAAGGATTTTTAAATATTGGGCCTGTAAGGGTTGAAACAACCCCTAAAACAATAAATATTGTTTATTATATATCTCAAAACCCCTATCTTCTAGGAACGTAAAATTTGGTATATGTATTGCCATTGCCATAGGGGTTAGAGGTGCACTATGAAAGGATTTTTAAATATTTGGCCTGTAAGGGTTGAAACAACCCCTAAAACAATAAATTTTGTTTGTTATACATCTCAAAACCCCTAAAACTTAGGAACGTGACATTTGGTACACGTATTTGTCATATGCGCTAGAGGAGCACAGAAGACGCTGGTCACTATCCAGTGGAGTTTCTTCAAACTCTGAACCCCCCTGGAATACCCCCTCATATTCTTTCTCTGAAAGATGGTGCTCCTTTAATGCTACTCCGCAACTAAAACCCTCCCAAACTCTGTAACGGTACCAGGCTGCAGGTGAAAACTCTGCATAAGCATGTTATTGAAGCGAAAATATTTACAGGCGTATGTCTTTATTCCCCGTATTCCTCTTATTCCGTCGGACTATCATTTTGAATTCAAACGTCTGCATTCCCCAGTAATAAACTTATGCTATCCCATGACTATCAACAAATCACAAGGGCAGAGTTTGAAAATGGCTAGCATAGATCTGAGGAGTGACTGTTTCTCCCATGGCCAGTTATACGTAGCATGTTCCAGAGTAAGCTCATCTGACAGCCTGGTCCTCCTTCAGCCAGAAAATAAAACTAAAAATGTTGTTTACAATGAGGTAGTTAGAATTTATTAAAAAATAAACAACATCAACTTTAGTAGCCCGCACTTACCTGTTGTTAACAGAAGGTCTACAACTAGCTGTTAAAAAAAAAAAAAATTAAATAAGAAACAAATTTAGATTAAAAATTAAAAAAACCATATAACTTTTACAAAAAGTCTACTTTAGATTTATATAAGTAATTATCAATGTTAAGCTTAACTTAATGGACTAATTTAAGTAGTCCATTTATTCTAAGAATGGAATTTATTTAAGTAATTATCAATGTTAAACTTAACTTTTACTAATTTAAGTAGTCCATAATCCTAATGATATTAAACCGTAGCGAAGCACGGGTACTTTCAGCTAGTAATATTATATAAACATAATATGAACTTAATTTTGGAAATTGGCTCAACTCACGTCAGCAGTTGAACTATTATTATATAAAGTGGATGGAGGGTACTTGCCACAAAACTTTATCCGTAAAGCTTGGTTCTTGAACAATAATTGCCACGTGCTTGGTTTTCAATTATAATCCCCTGAAAATACAAGATAATGCTCTTATAAGATATTTCCAACAGTCGTCACTGGAAATTAATTTCCTGTTATGTTTCATTTAATCAAAATCTCATTAGAGCCCTTGAACTAAAGGGATTAGTGTAACAGGGTTTACCATGGTAACAAACAAACATTATCAATGGTAATTTCGAAAATCAGTGGAACATTTAGGTTGTATGCAATAAATAATTTTTTAATTTTACTTTCTCACTATACTATAGTAGGGATAGAGAAAGTATAGTGATGGCAAACAAAATCAATGTTGAGATTTTTGTGGAAATATCCGTTTTGGGTCCCAATGAGTCCAAAAAAAGTGGTTTTTACAAAATTTCTGTGTCTGTCTGTCTGTATGTATGTATGTATACGAAGCTAAAAGGAAAACTATTCTATTGATTCCGAACAAATTTGCACCAAACATGTCAATTAGGCCTGTATAGATACACGGAAAAAGGTTTTAAACATTTTTGAAAAACAACCCCCTTTTTGGCCAAACAATAAGTTATTATTTTTTTATAAAAAAACGGCTCAAACAATTTTGATAACATTTGGCTTATTTGTAGCAATTAATGTACCCTACCATATTAAAAAAACCGCATCTTTCGAAAAATTCTCGTTTAGCTGATAATAATAATAACTGATTTTGGTGGGTTTTTGGCCAAAAGAGGGCTTGATTTTCAAAGATTTTCAAACCCTTATTTCGTGCATCTATATAGGCCTAATTGACATGTTTGGTGCACATTTGTTCGAAATCGATCGAAATTTCGGCTGTTTGAAAAAAATGCTTAACTCAAAAATGGTAGGCTATATTATCTTTTTATTCTTGATTTTCTCTTTACTTTGATCTATAGAACCAGTTCCCGAACTTTGGAACTTTACTTACGGGACACCCTGTATATATTTAAATTTTTCTACTGGACAGATGGGAAATTTTTTTTAGTTCCTGCATTGTTTTAAAATTGCAGTGAAATAGTTTTTATTTAGAAAGCAGAAAGTTGTGAACCGTCTGTACATTTCCATGCCTCTTAAAACATGGGTTTTTTTTTTGGTTTAAAGGCGAAAAACCTGGGTGGTTATCATCGCCTATACTTAAAACATGGGAATCGCTATCTCTATTCATCTAGCGGATTAAGGCAAGGAATCCAAGAATAAAGGCTTATGGGTGCTGAAGTGCCGTGCAATAAACTTATGTGATAAAATCAAAACCTCAGTTCCTTTATTGGCAGTCTTAAGTGTAAGCAGTGAGAATCTTCGGTGATCAACTGACTCATTTGTAGCTTATTTCATAGTTCAACTTTTGGAGAACCTAAGCAAACTATCAAAATGTTGATCTGTTAATTAATTGAATCGAACAATTCCTTTAGGTTATGACCAGGTGCTGCATTGAAAGCATCGCTGTGTTCTTCTTCAGCTATCGATAAAGTGAGTATTTAGGAGTTTCTTGGAAAGATCAAATTAACCATGTAAATCTAAAACTTAAATTCGAAATATTTATTTTAATGCCTTTTACTTTCTCACTATACTATAGTATAGAGAAAGTAGGCCCTACAGTGATCGCAAAAAAAATCGATGTTCAGATTTTAGTGGAAATATCCGTTTTGGGACCCCCTGAGTCCAAAAAGTGGTTTTTACAAAATGTCTGTCTGTATGTATGTATGTCTGTATGTATACAAAGCTAGAGCGAAAACTATTCGATTTATAGGTGATTTATTAAAGTAGGAGATTAACTAGTAAATATTATTATTATTATTATTATTATTTTTATTATCTAGAGAGTAAACTATTCCATCGATTTCAAACAAATTTGCACCAGCCATGTCAAGTAGGCCTGTATAGATGCACGAATACCTGTTTTGAAAAATTGTGAAAAACAACCCACTTTTTGGCAAAAAACCCCAAAAAAAAACAGTTTTTATATTTTTATTAAAAAACGGCTCTAACGATTTTAATAAAAATTTATCTTATTTGTAGCCTTTAATATACCCTACCATATGCAAAAACCCGCATCTTTCTAAAAATTCTCGTGTAGCTAATAATAATAATAACATAATTTTGGGGGGTTTTTGACCATAAAGGAGGTTGTTTTTCAAAATTTATCAAAACCTTTTTTCGTGCATCTATACAGCCCTAATTAACGTGTTTGGTTCAAATTTGTTCGAAATCTATGGAATAGTTTACTCTCTAGATAATAATAATAATAATATTTACTAGTTAATCTCCTACTTTAATAAATCACCTCTCCTAGCCCACCTACAATTAAGAAGTCACAGTGAATCTGTTTAATAGTTTAAATATGTTTGTGAGAAAGTATGTGCCAGTTCCTGGAACCGTTTATTATATTTTATTTGTATGTTTCAGGTCTTTAAAGAGCTACGTTGTTTGTTTAAGGTTATTAATATATATTTAGATTAATTTATTTAAACAGGGTGTCCCGTAAATAAAGTGCACAATGTGTAATACCAACGCATACCAACACAGTAAACACTGTAATATTGTATGTACATTTGCTGTTATTCTTCCTGGCAATGATTCGCTATGCTTTATTTAATTTTAAGGGTCGTTATCCCATCTCATCCCTTTGACTTAAGTAACCGAATTGCAAATGTGTTTTGTAAACAATGGTAAACAAAATTTAAAAATAAAAACAAATGTTCTTTCTGTTTTGCTAGCATTTATTATGACAACAGCTCTTATGCCTGAAACA